>JANCMA020272885.1:0-12405 GCA_024336925.2 Zoanthus solanderi | reverse complement strand
ATATAATAAATGGAGGGAGTAAGAGTTACAACCCGGAGGGGTTAAGACAAACCACTCTTACACCCAGGTTACACAAAGTTGTTATTGTTGTTGTTGTTGTTGTTGTTGTTGTTATTGTTGTTGTTGTTGTTGCAGGTTAGCTCTCAGCCACATTCGTTCCTTTTGCTGGTAGGTAATTGCGAAAATTCCATGTCTCACATCAATATTTTCATACAGGCAGCACACATATTTTTCTAAAGAGTCCAAATAGTCATTGGATGGTAACCACTCTTCTTCTAATCTTGCAAACGTTTAGAGCAACTGAGGCCATTTCGTGGCAGTTTTCCAGCACATGTATTTGCCTTTGCCAAAAATAGCTGAGACATAATCAATGCCTGTAAAGGCATGAAACCCAGTCAAAGCTGCCATTTTTTACCTAGTCCTAGTCAGAAAGGCAAAAAACTTCTCTGTTTTTTTCCTTTATTACTGTCTACTATTACTCTTGAAGAATACTGCAGGAGTTTAGAGATCATGAGTACATTGATATCTACGTCTCCTGAGTGATTTGGTTGGCGTAGTGGTTATCAGTCGCGCTTTCAACCTCTACGAACCGGGATCGATTCCCAGGCCGAAATTAAGTTAAAGTTCAACAGTGGTATCACGCTGCTAAGAAATCTGAATAAGGTTAACTGATTTTAATTAAGAATTGCATAAAATTTCAAATGATTTTTGGGATAGTGAGGAGAATTTAGTTTCAGTTTCAGTTTCAAAATTTTTAAGAAAGTTGACATTTTCAAAATTATTTCATCATGAATATACGTTCTTTTGGTATGTGCTTCCTGTGGTTGTATCATAACTTTCCATTCACAGTGGGATTCCTGTGGCCTTGTTATAGTGTTAAAGAAAGAAAGATTGAATTGTGTGATGTGATATTCAAAATGGCTCTTTCTCCATATAAACAACACCGAGACGCACCCTCATAATGTACATATGCACATAGACATAGACTCAGACCTTTATTCAGAGTTGTTTATATTGAGAAAGAGCCTTCAATGACTATACCGGCTACGGTTTTGTTAGCTCCCAGTTGTGTTTTTTGAATACAGCTCGTATATTCAGTTCAGTTATTAGATGATAAATATGTTTTAAAAGGATCCTGTAATAAATGTAACAAATTGATATTTAAGGGGAACTTGAACAAAAATTAATGGCAAAGTTTGTGTTTTGAGTAAACTCAAATTTTCCATAAGAAGCAGTTTAAATTTGCAATCACTTCTTCCTCCGCCATTGATTGGTTGTCACCAAACCTGCCCGCCAATTTCAAAACCCACCACTTCTTCTGAATGAGTAACTGACATCACACAAAATTGTTTCCCGAGGGGCAACCAAAAGATAACAAATCAGCGTTGAACAAAAAAGTTATTGCAAATTCAAAGTTTTCTCATGGTAATAGAAATAGAAAATTACAGAGTTTATAAATTCAAAACACAACCTTTACAACAAAAGCAATTTAAATAACACTCTTGTCCCCCTTAAAATGTTACAGTTTGACCAAACATATTAAAAGCTCAGAAAAGTGTGTTTCTTGCTTTAAATTCATTAAATTCAAGTATATTTGAGCTCCTATAAAAGCCTCATATTTGGCAGAGAAATCCTATGTTTTCCTACAGTTTGAGCTGGGAGGCCTGACAGTGGACATTTTTTTTCCTTTTCAAGGAAAAGCTAGCAAGCAAGCCAGCTTTTCTTTGACAAGGCCAAGTAAATTTGTCAAGGAAAAATTGCTTGTGGAGATGAGGCCTTAGTCCAAATATCTGTCGAACACTGGAATAGATTTTAAAGCGCTATTGTATTGAAGTGTGGCAAACGGGTAAAACCGTAATTGATACTCTAAGCAATGTAAAGAAACAACGCTTCAGGTGCTGGAGATAATAATTATTGCTTTAACGTATAGTGACAGATTGTTGTTCAAAAATTTCAAACTTGTATTATCTAAATTGCTGCTGATCATAACCTGGCCGCCGGCAAATTACAATTTTTAAATTGTAATTATCAAAATAATGCAGAACGAGAGGAATTTCAAAAATGTACCCAAGGGAAACACATTTATCACAGCAACGCTAAGAATGTTTGGCATTGATAAAATATTACTATAACAACTGCTTTCGCACTTGAAATAAAAAGAAATAAGAACAACAACAATATTGGTGCTGCCGCGTCTTAGTTTTTCAGTTATATAAGGGACTTTAAGCAACGAGGACGGGAAGGTCAACAACGACAGCTCAGAAATATTACATTTCTGATTCGCACTCTTCTTTGTGCGTGTTATTAGGGTTTTGTTTTATCCACCTTAAATTTTGTGAGCAGAAAACGATGGAATGTCTCTTCATGAAGCTAAACAAATACTGATAACATTTGTGTTATTACATTCTTGTAGTCACGAGAAGTCTAATAAAGATCTTTTAATATTCTAGTTCTAGAGATAACCCCGTGCAGGTGCTCAGCTTGATGCATTCCAATTAACGTACGTGCAGTTATTGTATTTACTACTGCAATTTGCCTTCAATGGAATAAAGTTAATTGACAGAAACCTTCTTTTGTTATTTAACTTAAATGATAGATTGATCGTTCCAGAACTTGGTATCTGTGAATAACTTTTATGGGATGCAGCTAATTGTCCGCTCAAGAGCCTATAATGTCAGAAATATTGCCAAGAGTGAATATACACATTCTTTAAGAAAACTGAAAGCCCCGTCTACACGAGCAATTTTTATGTGACAATTTTTATGTGACAATTTTTATTTGCTCTTGTAGATAAACAAATTTGACCAATTTTTGTATGACAATTATATTTGCTGAAAAACTGGCGTGTTAGTTTTTATGTGGCAAATAAAAATTGTCACATAAAAAATGCTCATTTAGACGGGGCTTAAGAGCAGCTTAATAAGAACACTCGTCTGGGATAACGAGCAAATTTCGGTGAAAAAAAGGAAGAATTTATTTTTTTCCCAATAATTCTTAGATCGATGAACCCGGATTTTTGCTGCGTTACTGACTTATGAGAATGTATGTCCGGCCGGACTATCTGGGAAGCGCGTCGAGTGCACGTTTTGCCTGTTATAGCATATAGTCTAATCCATCGATTTGTCGATTCTGTGATACCCGGCAGTGAAATGGTAGCGACGTCAAATAACAAAGAAACAATTTAGCAATGATCAGCCTTGGTCTAAGTTTTAAGATCAGAGAGGATAAAATTATTGAATCTAATTCAATTTTTCAGACCATAAAAAATATTCTTACCGAAACGAATATTTTTGTCTGCCACTAACCTCTGACTTATCGCCGGCACACTAGTGTTTATTGCTCAATAGCTTTAACCGAGATTTGCCCGCTGTTTGTGACATTAACTTTTACTCCCGGGATGGGGGAAAAGAAGCCGTATAAAAATGGATAGAGACAACACGCGTGATGACGCGCGCGAACGAGCATCTAACAAGGAATAAAGTAAAGCCTCTCATATTTATAAACATCTTGCTGCATCTGATAAATGTCGTTCTTTAAGTTCTCCCAGTTGCTAGAGCATTCTATCGCAAGCTTCAACTTTCATCATCATTACCACCACTAACACCATCACCATCATCACCAAAATTTGTAAATTCGTTTTAAGCCTAAATACGCATGCGCACACCACAAGACCAAGGACTTTGTTGGAACTCACCAACATGACATAGCCTACAGCGATGAAGGGACAAAAGTTTCTTTTTACACGGCATCGCTACTCTATTCTAGAGAAAACTCGAATGTTTGTTAAATATTATTAAAATTTTGACATTCCAGGTTTAATCTATAATAAATATAATAACATTTGTTTTCCTAAGTTAATCCAATTTTTGCCAAAGAACCGCGGCTAAAGCAGGTTTCGCCCTTTTGAGATCAGCCGCTACATCCGATTGTTGTGCCAAGGCTCGCCCAATGCCAGTAACACGGGAAAATATTTAAATTATCATTTGTAAGTCTTGTTTTTTTTCTTTCTAGAATTTTAATTCATCAGTTGTCATTGCAAAGTATTACCGGGAAAGCAAACCAATTTAATCTTTGTTGTTACATTATTGATTATCGGTTGCACTTAAAGATCTTATTATTTTTTTTTAATAAAATCATTCGCTGATAATAAGGTTTTAGACGGGAAGGAACTTTATTTGAAAACAATTAATGGCGAATATTTGTCTTAATAAATACTAGTCAGTAGGTTCAAATCAGAAGAAAAGTGGAAAGATAAAATTTGCGACAAAGGGGAAATTATACGAAAGAAAAAAATCATTGAAAAACTATAAAGTGCTTGTAACAACTAAGAGATGAGAATTGAATCAGTGGTTCGGTGAGCAATGAATGGTTTTCAGAGATCGATCGAATAATAGACGACTCTGCAGCTAGAGCAAAAACTATAAAGGTCGTAGTTCTTCTTTGATGTTCAAAGGGTTTTAGCCCGTCAAATTGTCAAATGTTAATTGTAAAAACAACACGCACAAACTCAAATACCTCTGGTTATTTTGTTTGCTATAAATTTATGAAACACTGCTGGTATAAAGGTATGGAACTTTCCTCCAGATACAAGTGTGATTGTATAACTAAAATTTTCTAAATTTAGATTTTAGAAACAATTTATTTTCATAATTTATTGTAGTGCATACTACTAAGCAAAGTGTTATCTTCTTGCAGCAGATCTTAACTGAGTTCTTTTGTATTTAGTTTCAGGTTCATTTTTAATTTTATTAAAAAAAAGCGAAGAAAAGCAAATGATTGATCAGACAAAACGAAAGAACAGAGAACAAAGAACTAAAACAATAAACTGTTTATCAAGAAAAAAAAACAACGTGCCAGTACCTGATTGACGTGTTTTTTTGGCAATCGGCTTTGAAACGGAAAATCTTTACTCCAGGAAACGAAGACAGACCATATTAGTCTTCACAGGTTCAAGTAAATATCATAAATAGGAAATCCCGGCTTTCAGCTACAGTACAAAGCTGACTAACATTACTAATGTATTTGTTTAAAGAGAGAACACGGATAAAGGCACATTAGGCTCTCTTATTGGTAATTCTTGACAAAATCTGAATAAACTCAAACCGAGCAAGAGGACAACTTAACGTTAAAATTATTTGCTCGCCAACTCGGCTAAGTATTGCAAGGCCTATGAGGTTATGCATGTTTCAGTTTAGCCCTTCGCCAATCGCTAGTAAGGTCAGCCAAGCATTTAATTCCTCTGCTAAGGGCATAGTGTCCTTCGCATCCATTTGTTTTAAATGTTGTCACGCAACGCTTTCCTCCGCTTTGCGTGACGACATACCAAACAGCTGCGAAGGAGACTACCTATAATTAGGGCAGTGATCCGAAAAATTTTTTGCCGTTGGCTCGAGTTGTAAAAAGATCACATTAAACCCACTTCCTGCAAAATGCAGGTTTTCTATTCGGGGTTTCTTCCTGAAAAGAATTTAGTTACAAATTTGAGTCGTCGTCTTCTTTTGCGACAATTTGAAATGGAATAAGACTCGACTAAGACTGGCTATTAAAGTCTGTCCGAGGAGAGTGTACACAATAAAACTGTACATGAAAACTTCAAAAAGTGTACTGTAACTTAGGAGTTGTTGGATGAAAATAATAGAAAATTATTTACCTTCGACAAAAACCTACCGACATTACGTTAGTTCCTGGTCAAATCCTATACAACAGCCAAATATAATAATCAAAACATCCTAAAAATTGGATGCTGCCTCGGTCATTTCAAGAAAAAAAAAATTGGTAAATCTTTTAGTTTTACACCGTTGTAAAAAGTACTTTAAAGAACCGTTGTAAGAAGTACTTTTAAAAAAGAACTGACTGCCCAGTCTCGTTTTGCTCTCTGAGTATCAGCAAACGACAAAAAAAAAAAAAAACATTTTGGATGAAATCATCAAGACAAAATTTCAATGAAGAATTAGATCACGTACACTTAGGTGCCTAATAAATAGGGGGAACGCTTATTAATTTTTGTTTTTTTTCTGATTCCCCCGGAACTTATTAGAACCCCCCGTTTATTACTTCTGATAATTATCTAAGCACTAGTACTATGCCACAAAAATGTAAAAACAACAGAAATCTGTAGTATTTATATGTCCTCGGAACTTTCACTGGAAACTGGAATTGCGTTTGTTGACGAATACAATGCAATGTCTTTTCATTTTTAAATCGAAAATGTTCAATCCAATATGATTGCGAAACTGGAATGTTTTTCAGGCCATTGTCACATTGCACCTGACTAGCTTGGCCTAGCGAAGTTATTACCAGTTTGAACAATCCTTTTTGGTCAACTTTGAAACATGAAATTCTCTTCCCAGAATTTCCGATCCCCCGTTTATTAAACTTTCCCAAAAATTCGACACCTTCGTTTATTGGCCTTTACTAGGCACCTAAGACTAAGAGTATAACTTTTTTTTTGAGTTCTTTCCAGATACAAAAATTGAATTCGCCCGCTCGACCTTGTTTGCCATATAAGGGAACTATCAACCTTCCCATGGGTCCCTGTGATTAAGTCCCGGATAGCCGAAAGAAATGGCCGCGGTAAAGCATTGTTTTGGTGTAGTATACCCTGAAAAGCCGACTGAAACACTGTCAAAATGTTATGATATGAAAACAAGACTCATCAGAGCGAAGCTGTATGAACTCGTTTAACTATTCGACTCGAGTTCATGGATATTTAGTTTGCACTTTCGTCTTGATCGTGGAAATATGTCTTCCAAGGTTAAAGTGGCTGTGCGTGTCAGGCCATTCAACCGGCGAGGTTTGTGTAAAATTTCAGGACAAGATTCGATTTCAAATAGTTTCATCTATATTCTTCAGAAGTGACGTGAACTTTCGTTTTCAACAGAAATAGAGTTAGGAGCGAAGATTGTTGTTGACATGATAGAGGAACAGACAATCCTATTGTCTTTGAGGGGAGACAAGTAAGTCTCGAGTTTTTGTTAACACTTATAGCGTTGTGATATTTTGAATGAAGTTACAGTGTTCGAACCTGGAGTTTTGATCTCTGTGTAAAAGTAGTTTATCCTTATGCATATATGATTTTTTCTAAGTAATTCTTCTATTAAAACAGACTTTTAATTTTTTCTTTGTTTAAGAAAGGTAAACAATCTTAACGTAGTTCCTTCGTAACATGTTGTGAAATCACCCTATAATACTTGATAAGTGTTTTCACGGCACTTTCAGTAGTCAACTACATGTCCATTTTGACTTGTTTTTGACGGCTAAAAGATATTAAGTGACCTAGCGTATTGCTCTCTGGTTTATTGAAAAAAACAAGATATTTTTTATACTTTAGGAATATAAACACACGTTTTATTATCCGCATACTGCGGAAAGTTAGTTTTTTATGTCTGTTACCGAGTTTGTGTCATTTCAGCTTAGTACTGAAATCATTCTTGACTCCAGAGAGATTCTTTGCTGTATTTGAATCTTTACAGGTTACTTGGAGGAAGTACTTACTCGGGAGAGTAGAAAAAATTGTCTTTAAAAATTTAATGAATGCTGGCGAAAGTGCAGGTCGTTAGGAGTTGTAATGATATGTGAAATGTCTTGCTTGAAAATTCATACCTATTAAAAATGGCTGAAAAGGTCGGATAATATTTTCCATGACGATAAACCATTTTTAAATTCGTTTCAGATTGAATAATGTTGCATTAAACTTAAAAACTATTGTATCTAAATCATTTTCGTTTCATATTTATAATATTTATATTACATAACTGCAAGAATTTCTCAACCTTGAAAAAACAAGATTTCATAATTTACATGTTGTCTTCGCGATCGATCACAGACAGAGCTTTTCGGCAAATAGGTGCGAAATGGTATTGGCTGCACTGTTTATACTTTTAGCTATTAGTCTGTAGGTTTTCCTTGAAACGTTTTTAAAAGAAAATATTAGTTTCCTAAAAATGCTGATCGTAGAAGACCCGAGTTAAAAATATCTACTTTCCGGCTTTTTACTTAGATTGAGTTCATTCATTCGCCGTGCTGAGTAGAAAGATAAAACATTTCCTTTATATTATGTGAAAACAAACGGCGTGATTTTCCCTTGAATATGTTTTGACTGGCGTCTTTTATGACTTGCTAATTGTTGTTTTGATTTCTCTCTTTCATGTGGATGCAAACAGAAAACAGAACAAGGTAATAATTTACGACGTAGAAATTTAAAATATTATAACATATCTTCTTAGTTCTACCAAAAAATTCTAGATATATTATAGAGCGATTCTAATTTTTTTTGGTCATGCTTTGACGTTTTTTTTTAATGTAAACCGACTGAATCGTATAAAAAACCTGCGCATGAAATTTTTTGCGGTTGTATTATGAAAGTGGCAAACGATTTTGATCCATGTGAGAAAAAACACCACATCACGGCACATGACAGTAATTAATTGTCGATATGGCCACAGAACGGAACAAACACGGAATTTTACGTAAAATTTAAATTAATACGCTTTAAACTTCATAAATTTTTATAGCTTACGGAAAAAAGAAACGCATTTGTACAAAAATGTGTTTAATACTCTTACATTGTTTATAATTTAAGTACAGGATTATTAACTTTTACTATAAGAATAAGTTGTTTTAAGTTGTTGCTTTATCTGTGTAAATATTTTATAAAGGCCAAGTATGGTAATTGATCCGTGGCGTGGAAAATACTAAAAAGCAAATAATTAGCATGAAATATAAAATAGCGTAAAAATGTATTTTTAGTGATTTTCAGAGTTGCAACCTACCGGTTCGAAATATCTACTAACAGTTTACTCTTATCAAGCCATTTTTAAACTTTGCATGTTTACTCTGTAAAACTATGGTTTTACCATAAGATAAAATAGCCAAATTTGTTTTGGCTTACCCGTGCATTTGTATAAAATTCATGTATTTTATTTTGTTTTGAATTGGGAATTATGGGCTTTTTGTTTTGCCAGAAATTATGAATCTTTTTATCCTTAGCTTTTAAATTTATAGAGTATTTTTGCCCTTAGTAGAAAACTGATTAACACCAAATATTAACTACAATTATTTAAGAAATAAAACATGTTTTCCGTGCCTTCATAGCCTGGTGAAAACCGAGGTGAACATTTGGGAGAATTTGAGAGCAGATCAGTGAAACCTGCTCAAGAATTTTCACAAACTTTACTGAGGTTTTCAACAGACTACCGAGGCACGGACAACATGTTTTATTTCTTTTATAAAATTATTATTTTCATTGTTAACAAAGAGAAAGACAATATAAGAAGCGCGTACTGTAAATTCTTACAACTCGGAGACAAACCACATTGCTCACGCCATTTTCGTGCTTCACGGCGCTATGAAAACACACTTGTAGACCAACACTCAATAACATTGATAAAGTTCCTGCTCTTCATATAGATACACCTTTTATTCCAAATTTATATGTTGCATTATTTTAAGTAGCAAACTATCAGCCTTCCGAGGAGGGTTCCTATTTTTTTTATGGAATACAATATTGAATTGTGATAAAACTTGTTTCCAATCAACTATAACAATAGTTTTGAATTTGTATTTATAGATTGTTGCCCAAGCTAAAATGCCTCCAGGTAAGACATGCTTTGTTCAGGAACTTTGATTTGAAGAATAAAAGTAAATACAGTAAAAACCCGTATAAAAGAACAACTGTTTTGAGGGTTCAGGCTAATTTTATTGTTAAATGTCGAGTGTTTTCTGCGAAAATCAGCCCGAAAATGTTCTTAAAATGTTTTTAGAATTCTTTCTGAATTTTAAATACTGCTTATACTATCAACAGATGAAAGCAATGAGCAAATACAGCATTAATTCATGTATGGAACTAATCTTAATTAGATAAATATAGGCAGTAATATCATATTGGGGAAGTGGTGACAGTTCTGGTGATGAAACAGCTCGAAAGTCAGGAAAAAGTCAAGCAAATTTCAAATTCACCAGTTTAATTCCTCTCTCTCTTTCCATGTATAACAATTACTCAGGGTGCCCAATTCTAAAAGCAAACTAGGAGGGCAAAACGTCAACATCCAGCTTACTAAAATTATAGTCCATTTCTCAGATCCATTTAAATCTGCTGTGAAACTTTATGTGTGCAACTGTCTCTCACATAAAATTATATTGATATACTTAGTGCTACAACCTGAAAGCCAATTTTGAATTTTTCAGGCTGAATGTGTTCTTATGTATAAGATACTTTTTGACCAAATTTTAACCTGAGCCTTTTCCTATTCCACTACACGCTTTTTTTATAAGAACAACTTTTATAAGAACAATGAGGCTCAGATTGGTCGAAAATTACGAACAGTTTAAGGATAAGCTTAGGCTGAGGCTGAAAACAAATGAAAATGTTTCTAATTGAAACTTCACTAATTCTTCAAACCACTCACAAAAACAAAAAGAAATTAAGAACAAGTTGCGGCTTAAGCAGCCAAAAAAATAAGAACAATGATTGCATCATCACCACAAACCCATCACCTTAATAATTTTTACATTACCTGTCGCTACGACTACCACAGACAGTTATCGATTCCAACGTAGCATCAATTCTACTGTTTTCACCACCATTATCATCATCAATACCAATACACTATAATCACTTTTACCGTCACTCTAACCGTCATTATCGCTATCATTCTCTCTAATGTTATCATTGCTAGGAATTAAACCACCATCGTATCAGTGCGCATGCTACTTCTTCATAATCACTACTGCATTAAAGATGCCACCTTTAACGATTACCCCTTTGTACATGTTACCATCATATTTCCATCATTGTCATAGTTGTAACAATCATCTTTACTATAACCATTCACCAACAAGAATATCATCATCATCATCATTAGAGCTCACTACAATTATCCGATTATCATCTCAAAACACATCAGCATCTACTGCCGCCATGCAGTATCTTTACTGAGTAACCATTTCAAACACTAACATTTTTAATCTAAAAGGTAACAGGCGTCATGATCATTGTTACAATAACTATGACGAACATTTCCGTCTGTGTATTTTGAGGGAATTGTCTGACTTTATAGTTGTTGAATGTTTTGTGGTAGCTTATAAGCTTACAAATAATATAGCAAGGATAAATGTTTAATGGTACTACAAATATAATTTGAGGTTTTTTTTATTGTTCTTTTAAACAGTTAAACCTGGTAGTTGCTCGAGATTTAATATACTTATCCATTGCCCGGTGCACAAACGTTTATGCTTCTCTGATTACCATTGTCCCGGAAAGAAGAAATGTTGTTTATTTGGATGTATATATTTTTGTCGTGATCCAGGTAGGTTAGTTCACTTAGCTTATTTATTTTTTTAGTTCTCATCATAACATCGGTAATAAAAGCCGCAGCCAAAGCTCACCACTTGAATCTATCTAAGGTACACCAAAGCATTCTGCTTTTTTACCCTAATGACACGGTGCCATGCAGTTCTCCATTGATCTGCGGCGGAACCTTTTTCATCTAGCGTCCATTTTAGGACAAGTTTAGGTAGACAGGTGAAGGCACGCAGAGGAAATGTCCGAGCCACAGCTATCTTTGCTGTTGAATCTCCACTAACACAGGTTTTAGGCAGGCTGTCATGAGGAGGGCTTCATTACTTATTGTGTTGTTAGACCGGCAGTTTTTAAATCACGATTGAGTTTATGCCGTCATGTAAGGAAGGAAATAATTGTGGGTAATCTTCACGTTTGCGTGCGCAATTTAAACAACTGCAAAAGAGGAGCAAAAACAATCTTCCAAACCTCAACAAGAAGTTTTTCTTTTACCTAATTTCAATGACGTTTACCTACGCAGTGTTCTTAAAAATGAGTTATGAAGCCACAACAGTATATGATAGCCTTCCATTACTACAAAACCGGTTTTGTGTCCTGGACTTCACAATCGGGCCTAATAAACCAAACTTTCTCTCTTTCACGACTCAACAATAGCTAATATTTTCTGCTTGTTTATGAAAAGACTTAAAATTACTTAAAGGAAGTGCTGTTTAAGGGGCAAATGCGGAATTGTTTGCATGAACCAAGATAATCATTATCGACATTAATTAATACTGATTTTTTTAAAGTATAAAATAAAATGGCGACCTGTTTTCTCAGTGTAATATGCTAAGCGTTTATTATTTGATGTTTTTTTACCCTTTTAGAACCACTTTTTAAGCCAGGCGTGTGTCCAAGACCACAAAATGCTCTCTGTAACGGATATCGGTGCAGATCTGATTCAGACTGTCTTGGCCAACAGAAGTGCTGTGCAGTTGACAAATGTGGACGTAATTGCGTGAGTCCAGGTAAACAAATCTGACAGTAAAACAATAGACCATTTTCGCATCTGCAGTAGCTGCTTTCTACAATGACAGCGGACTCAATTTGTACAGTGTTAGCCTCGT
>JANCMA020272781.1:0-12405 GCA_024336925.2 Zoanthus solanderi | reverse complement strand
AAATTCTTCCTGTCTAGCTCACAAAAATCCACATGGACTCGTTGCCATGGTTTCTCAATATCTGCATCCAGCTTGGGCCTTATTTTTTTAGAATCTTTGAATTTTAAGACATCTTTTCCTTCTCAGTTCATGGCCGCAAACTCAAGAGGACTGGCCCTAGCCACAAATGAAAAAAATACCAAACAAGAATAACACAGTCAAAATCTATTGACTGACATCATTTAATTTCAGTAATCCACAATATCCAACAAAATCGCTTAATTAGTTGAGCTCTACAGATTTGCTCTATGATAAATGGTTTGATTATATAAAAAGGAGCAAGGGTTAATTTCATATAAGACACTTAGGGCAGCAGTATGTTAGTAGGCTAATGTGTGATTTATAAATGAACAACTCTTATTTGGGTTTCAGTTTGATAGAGGAAACACTTATTGATCACAGAAATGTTAAACTAAAAGCTGTAAAGGAGAGGTAAGGTTCTTTCAACTTCCTGAAAACTTAAAAAGTGCCATGTACTCGGTGTCTGCTCAGTTCTACCTGTACTTGGTGTTAGTATGGGCTCTGCATGCACAAATTGCTTCACACATGTTAAATTAACATCTTGAAGAGTTTTTTTTTTTCAAATGTTTGAAAATGCTTTTATCTAGTAAAAAAGATTGTATAACTTAATGATAGTGACTAAAACCTCCCTCTGTTACCTTAGGCTCCGTCAACACTCACTAATACCAGATGGTCTGTTACAATGATACATAACACCATGTTTTGTATGCGTCCAAATCTTGGTCAGTTTAGCGCACCCGTTAATGGTCCATTTTGATCTATTTTACACAACTCAACGGATTTTTATATCATTTTTGAGAGCTATTTTGCATTATACTGATAGTCTCTTATCTCCGACCCTGTCTTATAATATAGATATGCAGAGGAACGATACCAAAAAGTAAGCGAAATGAAGGTAAGTCAACTTTTTTGTGATTAACATAGCATGGTGATAGAAATGTATCAATAATGGTTATAGTTTTGACGTAAATACAAGGTAACTCTAATGATGGTTATGATGATGTGCGTTTTTAGAAGTAATTGTGATGATGGTAATGGTGATGGCGAGAGGTCTTCTGTTTGCTATTAATTTGTCTAATTTAAATGATACTAAAAATATAAACATATGCAATAAAAAGAAAAAGTCCATCATTGATGATGATAGATAATAAAGTTAACAATATTATTCAGGGCTCCCGCGGTCATTAAAAGTCTTTATTTTGTTGTTTGCAGATTTAAGGCCTTAAAAAGGTGTTAAGTTTGATAGAATTTCTTTTTGAGGTCTTAAAAGGCATTAAATATGTAATGGGAATGGAATTGAATTTTTTTTTTGCAACCAAATCTTTCTGCATATCGGAAGCAAGTTTAAAGGGACGTTCGCGTCTTTCACGTTTTTGACCACCATTGCATTGACTGTGCCACACAACTCTGAATCTGCCATTGTTGATCAGAACTCTTGTTGTTATTTGGTTATAAAGTTTATGGATATTTGTGAAAGTGTGATCTTGTTTATGGAAAGTGTTTATTAGCATTGTTATCTCTTAAAGAGTTTCTTTTTCTGATTTTCTTTTTTGTATTGAAAAATTGGTCTTAAATGTTTTTACTTTCATCATTAAAAAGTATTAAAAAGGTCTTACTCCTGAGCTGCAGGAATCCTGTTATTTATCTTGGAAATGAATAAACAAATAAATATACTTTATATCCGATTGTCTCCAATTTGCCAAGGAAAGGGCAGGACCTTTCGACTGTAACAACAAGGCGATGGTGATAGTGGTAATGAAGTTTTTAACCAGAAATTCGTTCAATGGTTGTTGTGTTAATTGAATCTGAAAACTTCAATTTTTTTTTTTTTGTGATTTCATGTTTTAAGACGATAGCACATTGTTTTGAAATATTTCGAAAATAATTATCGAAACTGGAGTGTTGTTTTCATATTTATTAAAATCTTTCTCCAGATTCCGAGTGCAGATGAAATACGCAGCTTGCTGTTGCAGCATGTTTTGTCTGACAAATTTACTGAACACCCATTTGCTGTTAATGAGCACCAAACGTCAACCAATGATGAGACACTCATGAATACTAGTCTTCTCAGCTGTACATCGGAAACTGGATATGATGGAGATCAAGAAGACGAGGGAGACACAGTGGACGAGGACACTGAGATGGAGGAGTTTGGCGATTTCAGTGCTTTTGGCCAAGATGGAGTTTTTAATAGACCACCCAGAAATTCTTCATTTCTCGGAGATGACGAATTCAGTCGGTCGGGCTCAACGCCCAGTATTCTTCGACCTGAATTTGAAGACAACGAACACTTGTTTGATGTTGATGAGGTTATGGAGGTTGAACCAGTTCGTTTGGACGGTGTTATTGATAGTGCGAGTGGATATCATGTACCGGTTGTTATACAGCCGCACTGCCTGGGAACACGTGACCCACAGAGTGGCAAAAAATATCGCGCTCCTCTAAGGGCAATCGAAAACGATTCAAATCATTTGCGTAGGCAAGGGGTATCTAACAAACGTTGTTTTGGTAACCGAGTATCGGGCAACTGGCTGGCTCGCGGAGTGCCGCGGGTGAAGTTTTGATCAATGACTTAGGGCACTCAAACTAAATAATACAAGTTTTAAAAAACGATAGATAACGAATATTTTTGGTCTTAATATTTGTTCGTAATTTTTTGTCTTGTGTTTGTTTAAACCATTTGTATCAGGTCCTCAGTGTATATAATTCAAATAGATCTACCGATAAGAGATCATGTAAAACCGTTCTCAATGAAGATATATATTATTACTAGGTTTGTTGTCTGATAAGTTTTCAACTCCTGCATGAACGGGTATATTCTATTTTTCTACCTTCCTTGTAATTTAGTTGTTATACAAAAAGTTCATTGTTTGAAAGTGGCCCTCCCAAACTGAATATGGGCATTAATACAAATCGAAAGTGAGATATTCCTTTTCACTGTTCATTAAAACCGAAAATCTTTTAAGCCAAGTTTTCGTTACCATCCAGTTCCTTTGTTTCGAGATATGATTGGAGTTGCTGGACCAACTTTAACTTTAGTGCTTACCGCATAGTTTGTATACGATTGATTAAAGTTTAAAGTAGCTTTTCTATCTGGCAACTTCACTGCTTGCATGTACCAAAATTATGACTTCTAAAAACTGATTATATTTATTTGTAAGCAAAATCAATACCCAAAAATCGGGTCTCATTGGACGTCGACTGTTATTTCCCGCGATCCGCAATAGGTTAGTTTTTTGTCATTGGTACACGAATCAATATTACTCTAATCCTTTTCTCTAAACTACAATAATTCTAGGTTTCTAAAAAACACACTGAGTCTCTCAAAGTTTTGACTAAAAGCAGTACATACTCAGTTTCAGCCGAGATACGTAATACACAATACAGTGTTGAGGTGCACGACCGTTCACATGAAAGGATGCGATTTTCCGTAATCCTATAACCAATAACAAGCCTATTTATAACTGTGCTCCTCCACACGGTACTGTTCTCATTCAAGTTCAACAATTTACAGTCACTTTTGATTCCAGAATTATTTAATATAAGTTAATCAAACTCAAAAAAGATTTATGTTTTGCAATATTTGTAAATAGTATAATCATAATTTAGATGTAGTATTGGACTAAGTAATTCTAAAACTATTAAAGAAGTATAAACAATGAGGTTTTGCATTTGTTTTGATGATGGTATTAAAAGGAAAAATGTATAAATGCTCATTTGCTCAGAATTATCTGCAGATATACTTCATGGTAGTTATGCACATCCACTTTATAGTAAGTACGAGTGTTATCGGTTGTCTGGCATCCCTTGTGCTTTCTTTATGTTTTGGTTCATCTCGCAATCAAAAAGTTAGCCTGCGAACAGGCTCTCCTGTAGTGAACGAGCGGCGAGGGGAATTGGGGAGAGGGAAGGGAAAGGAGAGCCTGCAACGGCCCATTGTATTTTTGAGTTCAGCCCTTTTCACGCTTCGATAATCTGTCAAAATAATCAAATAGAACGAGCCAATCAGATTTGTCCGGGTTTTCCCTCTGTTCACACAAGCGTATCTGTCATAACAATTTTCACGTGGGTTTGTGTAAAGTTGTGCGATTTTGTTTCTATGAGTTCGAAGCAAAAAACACCAAAAAAGTCTAAGCAAGGAAGAAAACCAGCAGTAACAAGCCAGATTGAAGAGTTCTGCAGAATTTGCAAGTGTTCTCTGAAAACAAAATATGGCTCCCTAGGAACATTTGTAAATGTTTTTAAACCTTGCAACAGAGGAAAGTTACAAAATGTCGTCCTTGCCACATCGTGTTTTCGCGCTGGCATAGAATTTGACAAAAACAATGCTCTTTCTTCAAGAGTTTGCTCTGCATGCTCCAGGAAACTTTATTCATATTGTGAGCTTTTCGAGTTTTTATCTTCTGAGGTGAACAAACATTAGCCTGCAAACAGGCTCTTCCCAATTCCCCTCGCCGCTCGTTCACTACAGGAGAGCCTGTTCGCAGGCTAATAGAAGCATCATCATCTTCATCATCATCATCATATACGGTTTTACGTCCGTTTTACATGCTGGCATGCGTTAAACTGTAAGGCACAAAAAAGATAAATATAAGACGGCTTGTCGGCTTAGAGAAACTCAATAGGCGAAAGAACTGGGCTTTAGTCTCACAAAGTTGAAGAAGAGGAGGTAATTATCTTCACCTAAGAACAAAAAGATGGAAAAGAGAGGGTTGCTGTTTAGACACAAACAGAAGAAAGGGATTGAGGAAGAGTTTTTTTTAGTATTTATGTAAACTGTCACAATTCCTTAATCCTAACCCTAACCCTGGGTTGGGCAAGTATTGTTATCTGTTTATAATTTTGCAGTGTTATATTATGATAGTATTGTGTTATAGAATTATTCTGTCATAATTATTTTGAAATATTACTAAGACAGTTGCACAACTCGGAGTATAATTTGAGGAACTGTTCAACCGATTGGGTTTATTTACAGTGCAATTTTTGAACAAACTAAAGAAGCAAACTAAAATGGATACTGCGACTGCAACGCAAACAACAATAACCTCGATAATTAGATGCAAAAGCTCGAGCTTTGGAATGTACGGAGCTGCTAACCGTCCTCTTGCTTGTCAGCTCGGTTCTTACTTTGAGTATCGTCAATTAACTTTTGACGTTTTTCGTTTCACAAATCTTTCGCAAAGTCGAGATAAAAAAAATTGAGCGATACTCTAAAGAGAAAAATTTAAAAGTAAAAATGTATTTTTCTCAACGTTACGGTGGCTAGTACTACCGTTTCAAAAACTCTGCCTACCGCTTGTTTTTAAAATGTGTTGCGATGAGCCATTCCTTTTATTAATTTGTGTTGAACATCTGTATTTTCCTGTCAGGTTATGGTTTTGTGCAAATCAAGTGAACACAGTGGATTCTCAGTAAATAAATTTCTCTACTAAGAAACCATGCCATCCAATGTGAGTCAATTGTTGGATGTTTTGGATGCTTTTTAAGGTTTCTTAAAACTTTAACGTAACCTGGTCGGTGCCACAAGGTCCAGGGCTCGATCCCCTGCTCTTCCGAACTTTGAATTTTTTGTGTAATATTTTCCGCAAAAGTTCGCATTCCATCTTAAAAAAGCTGGTAACTAGAATGCTAGCGTCAGCTGCGAGCTGTCTTTTGGTGGATTAGTGGCCCGTTGTCAAACTCTTTTATCCGTCAAAGTCAAGAGTCAAACTCTTTTATTCGCTTGACGCTTTGAAAGCGACCGGAATACGTGCCGGATTCAAAGCCCACTTGGCTCATAAAGGATTTTAGCTTTTCAATTACTATGGGACATGGTTTGCACCCCTTGGAATTAGAATAAAGGCTGTGGTCAAAGAAACTGAAGATGATTGAACTAATGAATCAATCGAAACGTTTCGGCATCACTATCTGTTTCTAATCACAGGTATCTTCTGTGTTTACATATGACTTGAATAGCAACCTACCCACCCCTCCCAGTTGGCTCAGTAACTCAGTTGTAAGAACTAGAGCAGTGGACTGAGGTAACCCGAAGGTTGTAGGTTGAATTCTTACCCAATGCACTGATTTGGGTTTTCACTGAACCAAATAATACTTTATTTTCCAGCTGTGTAAAAACTGGTTATCATGCGCTGATTTAGACAGAAGAAATAATTACGGTAGGGTGTTTTGTGGACATTTTACCACACGTCCAAAACGTCAGAAATCCCCAAGCCTACCCCCCCCCCCCCTACCCCGTCCCCCGGCGATGTCCAACTTAAACTTTTTGTTCAACCGTATATTTTAGGAAAATCACCGGCCATTACATTTATCGTTTTGCTAATACACTGTTTTTCTAATAATGCAATTTTTTTCATCCCAGTCCTTTTTGGGGGTAAAAAATTGCAAATCTAGACCTGGTGAATTGATAAGACAAAATGTGACCGCGCAACACTATTTTGCCTCCAAAAAGGCCTGAAAGTGGCAATTTTGTATTAGAAAAAGGGCGTATTAACCGGACTTGGTTGTAACTGCAAAAAAGATATCACCATAATAGTTTGTTTTTCTTTTTTTTGCTGCAATCAGTGACTACTTCCCGGCATCCTTCTTCTTTGCAATTGCCAGTAAAAGCCGGGATAAACATACTGAAAAACAATCAGATAGCTTATTATAAAATAGTTTGGATAATACATGCGTTTTGATTGGTTAGCAAGTGTGTTTTCGTGACGTGTTCGATATGATTGGCTGTCTCCAAATTGTAAGAATAGATCATTTTCGCATTTGCAGTAGCTGCTTTCTACAATGACAGTGGACTCACTTTGTACAGTGGACATTAGCCTCACTATGAAGTTAAATATTCCTAAATTCCAATGTAATTTTACACTTTTTACAACTGCGTGTATTGTTGGGGGTGTGACTTCTCGCTCTCTCTCGCAAGTATTTTTGAATATTTAACAACAAAACGAGGCTAACACTGTACAAATTGAGCCCGCTGTCATTGTAGAAAGCAGCTACTACAGATGCGAAAATGGTCTATTAAGAATTTTGCTACTGCAGATTTGTTAATAATGATTAAGTACACTTTAGCAGCAATCGCTACAGGATGGCGTACAGTATTACCATTAGTTTGGCAAACTGAGAAATATTTTAGCAGTTGCTGTATACATAGAGTTAACAAAAAATAATAATAATAAATAATAATAATAACGAATTTATTTAGGTGTCAAGTCTTATTTAGCCGGCCAAAGGCCTACTAATTGGGGACACCATCTTTACCACTCTAAGGTGGACGGAGACCATTCACATGAGAGACACACACACACAAACACAGAAGTCTCCGAGGGCCTACAGTTTAAAGTCCTTTTCCGAGTAGACGAGAAAGTCTATCTTTTTGCGGATGTTAGAGCAAAGGCAGCACTTTCTCCTCAATTATGTTAAGACCCTGAGTGTTGATTCAGCCGGGAATCGATAGACTGGCGCCTTACCAAGTAGGCTAACGAGACGTGCTATAAGCTAACTTGAAGCCACTAATATGGCCACTAAGGCCACGTTGATAACGGGCATTTAGCCTTAAATCTACCTTAAATAATAATTAGCTTGAATGTTAGCAGCCACGGACAGCTCTTTCGACCATTTTGGATTCCATCAGCATGGCCTAGCTAACAAACAGGCTCAGAAGATAATAAGTAAAACTTTCCCCTGGTACACATTGGCTCAGTTTTCCGAGCTACTTTGTTGTATTTGACAACGGTCCCGAGAAACTTTGACGAGTAGCTTCAATTACAATTTCTAACTTGTTTTAACGATATGTTATTCATAAATCTTGCGTCTTGTCGTGTATTTTCCTTTGATACCCGGCGAAAAAACTGTATACACAACTTATCAGTCTGCTAACTCGTGCTAAAATTTCATACAATTCAATTTGCACGAATTTATTCATTTGTCTATTCTGAAATGACCGTAACCAGGCAAGTGTTTTATTGTCAACCGGACAGCCGAGCCAAGAGACAAGGGGTGGTGAGACGGCAGCTGTGAGTGCTGTGTGTACGCGGGGTACGAGCTTCAGGGAGAAAACATCTCGAGCTCAACCTAACTTGAGTTACATGCAATTTAGTGATAAATATGTAAAATCTACACCGTATAAAAAGGGAAAACTTACGACGTTTCGGACGTTAGTCCTTCGTCGGAGTAAAAGAGGTAACAACAGCCATTCTTTAAGAGCCAAAGCTGAATCCTATAAAAGCGAATTGATTCAACAGTTATTTCTAAATCAGCCAATCACACCACGATTTGTTTAGAATTAGATCCAATGAGAGCGCCTTTTCTTAGTACTTGCACAGCTTTTCAAGTCGTCCTTGTGTCAGTTTGTAGCGATAGCTATACTACAATTCAATATTGTGTTTCAGATTTAGATGCATGTTAAACTTCGCTTGGCTAGAATATTTAGGTCAACTAACATGTATATTATTAAAGGTCAAACAGTCGGATGACGATGAGAGCACTTCTAACAGAGAGAATCCTTCCAGGTTAGTTATACATGTATATTACCAGATAACGAGAGCAATTGCAAGATTAACCGGGAAAATATGCATCTCGAATAAATAACGACTCAAATCAAAGAGCTTGTGAGTTGTAGCTCAGTCATTTTTGTATTGCGATCGCGACCTCGTGATGCTTGCATGAGATCAGCGGTTACAACCACTCTTAGATTGTACTTTATTGCTGGTCAAAGGTTTCACGTCAATTACGTATGCCGGTTAGCTTGCTGGCTTAGTTAAAGCTAAATCCTTTACGACCCAGGCGGCCCCTGCAGCCTGCGCTTATCTCCGGTTTCAGTAGTGCTAAGCAAATGAGAGTCTTTGACTCCCCCTGGACGGGACACTAATCCATCGCAGGTTAGCTCCCTGCAGACGCTGGTACTCATTTACCTACCCCTGAAGGATGGAAAGCTGACTTAACTTAGGCGGAAAAGAAGTTCACACAAATATTCAAATCTCGGTAGAGTCGGGGATTGAATTGGGGATGTTGTAGTTGGAAGGCAGAGATCTTACCAACTGCTCCAACCATAACCTCCCGCGGTATTTGCATTAGGATCGCAGATTATTTTCCAGTTTTATTGCTACCTAAGGTTTAATCTGGCAAACTCGAACAAGATCGAGGTAAGTAAACAGTGGAGTTAGAATTTATAAGTTGTAATAATATTGATATTCATTATTGCTTTTCAAATGAAATTGGCAACTGATTTAATCCAAGGATGAGATGCCAGATAAGCATCTCTTTGATTAACTTATTTGTCTAAAACCCATTTTGGATCTTACATACGTTTCAGATGGATATCAGACAGAAGAAACAGTCGTTTTACGACAAAAACCACAAAGGATGGAGAGGACCGGTTTTGCGTGGAGTTGGAAATCTTGAAAGGGATGAGGTATCGGTTTTGTTGGGTACTGCCAGCAAAAAAACAAACAAACATAAACAAAATCGGTAAAATGATAACTTCCAGGAATAGCAAGCGTGCTTATACAAAGTGCTTAAAGTCGTTAAAACAGGCAATAGGTCAGCGGGCTTTATCTATCTTAATAATACGAAATCATTTAACAGACAATCAACTCTTTATTAGGAGATTTTGTTGTGGGACAATGCACAGTGCCGACGTGACGTCAGTGACCGTTGGCTGAAAAATACTTAGCTATGTTCTGTGTACTATTCTTGTGATTCTCTTTCAAGCCACACTCATCAAGTGTTACTATCTTGCTGCTCTCAGCCAAAGTTGTTGCAAATCTAATCTTTCGGAAATCGTGTTTGTTAAGTTGAAGGGAAAAATACAATGACAGTGTCATTTGATCCACTCAGCCACACAATTAAAGCTAACAGTTCTCACGCATTGTTTACACTTATTTTTTTACTATTGTAATGAAAGATTCTAAAACAGTAGAATGTTTCACGTTCCTACACTCCTCTGTTTTAGTCTGTGATATTTCCAGGCAAAGATGCCCCGTTTCGTTCTACTACTTGTGGCAGCCAGTCAATAAAACACCCAAATCTTCAAAGAACACCATTCTGCTTTACATTCGTTAGTGTTCAATATCGTTGTTCTATCGTTTAGAGACAAAATCCTTCTTGTTCAAGACCCCCTTTTCCAAAAGGTACCGAGATTGAAAACAGAGCTCTTCCTTCAGCATCCACTTGTTCGTCTACATGTCAAGTAAGTGTCTTATTTTCTTCTTTCGAGCTTCATTGATAAAGGATTTGCTTCAGGTAGTTTTCATCCGATTCTTGGTTGCTTTTCCGAAACAGTTTCCAAAACAGCTTCATTTATAATTATCCTGAATGTTGAGAAGCTTATAGGCTATAGTCAACATGGTCTTAAATATTGTACACAAGTGTGTTTCCTCTGGTGTGAAAAAAGATCAGTGTTTGAGGGCTTAGGATAACCCCAGGATAAGTATTTTCTCCAGAGCTCTAGATCCGCAAAGAGTTTGGGAGGAAAAAGAGGAGCGGAGACTTGAAAATCTGGTAAAACAAGCCTTTACGCCACTTTTCTGAGTACAGAATCTTAACCTGATATCTGTAAAATCAGATAGGGACACAAAATCGTTAACAACACTTTTAATTTGTTGTTTAAAGATTGAATGTGATACTAGTTCTGTTTTGAAATTCTTGTGGTTTTCATAATACCACTTTGTACGGCACACTTATTATGCTTAGGTTCTCCTGTACATACTCTTAGAAACAAGCAAGGTTTTTTTCTCTGCACAGTCTTACCATGAATTCACTCTTTAACAAGGTTTGATTAACCATTCTTGTTGTTTGTTCTCATGTGAAGAACGTGCCTATTTAGTATTGAATGTTATACAATAACAAACGTCTATGCCCTCGCTCTGTACAGGTTACCTCATACGAATTTTGTGCGTCTTCTGAATTATTATATATAAAAACAATATGCGGCTCATGATTTACGAATTCCTTTCGTGGTCTTCCAACATTCCGCGTGGTTTATCAGTCTATAAACCATAAAAACATTGGGTCTATTGCTTAAACATTTGACAAGAATCATTAAAAGTTGTTCTTTTCATTAAATTCTTTTCATTGAATTACCACAACATGTTTCAAGGATTGTTTATTTTTTTCTTTTATCTCTTAATAGTTTTTATTATATCTGTTTTGTGCAATCACTTTCCTCACTACTAAGATCAACATCTTCATCGTTTTTTGTGATTACTCTTCCATTAGGGAATACGTATTAACCCCAATCACGTTACTCTTCCGAATATAATCTGGAAGTCACCTCCAAGATCTCAGCACAGACGTCAAAGGTATGGTTGGCGCAGTTAGTAAGATCTTTGCCTTGCCACTACGACTACCCCAGTTCGATTCACCGCTCTGTTGAGATTTGAACATTTCTGGGATCTTCTTTCCCGCCTAAGCTAACTCAGCTTTCCATCCTTCCGGTGAATGTAAATGAGTATCAGCGTCTGCTGGGAGCTAACCTGCGATGGATTAGTGTCCCATCCAGGGGGAGTCAAAGACTCTCATCCGCTTACCACTACAGAAACCGGAGATAAGCGCCGGCTCCATGGGCCACTAGGCTCGTAAAGGATTTAACTATGAACCATGTGAGACAAACGCAAGGAGACCCCGGTTAAAAGGCTCGATTCAACTAACAATATGTTGTTTGCGAGTTGCAACCGTTACAGCGGTGTTATTTATTTATCAATGCTTTTTACAAATTTTATGGAATCTAGTAGAATTCATGACACACAGTAAGGTATTCTTTCATGTGCCGAGAGAGTTAAGATATTTTACGACTTTTTTTTGTGTTGATTCGAGGTTTTTACTTTAAGTTGGCTCAAGCAAGTTTGAACACTTTCAAGAGACCTTGATATTAGAAGGTTGATACTACTACACTTTATCACCACACAGCAATGTTATGGTACCATGAAAAAACATCAATTATTAATGAACAAGATGCAGTTATTTGCTTGATAGAACAAGTTACAATGGAAACAGGAAAGCCTTGCAAAAACACTCTATAGTTTGTCTTTCATTGCTCATAATTTTTTTTTTATCTGAAAAACGAACTCGGTGACCCCAATTTTTTATTCAAAAAAATAATCGGCATGCCAAAATAAAACTTTTTGTAAAAATTTTAAAAACAAATTCTAGAGAATGGAGTCAGAGCTACCTGAACTTTTCAGTTGTTTTTAAAAGATGGCTCTGAATTTGCTAAGTTTAATTGTTTTTTAACTTTGCAAAAAGCTTCAATCTGGCATGCTGATTAATTTCAAAAATTAATCAAAGGGAACTGTGAATGAGTCGTGGATACATTAAACTTGAATTATTTTGCAAATAGTTAAATTTCTTTTTACA
>JANCMA020272677.1:0-12405 GCA_024336925.2 Zoanthus solanderi | reverse complement strand
TTATTACAAACTTTTTTTGTCATTCTTAAATCCTTAATTCAGTTAGGTCATATTTCATTTTTTGTTAATACAAATTTATAAAAAAATTGAAATATTTATTTCTCTTTCTCTTTATCAATTTTATAGTATGTTGTCTGTCCTCTGATTGGCTGTTATAATGACACATGGTTTTCACAGCTCTATTCCACACACTCTGGTTCCTTGTCACATCTGCCATGATCATAAGCCAAGTCACTCTCAAGTCATTGGTGATCACCACTGGCCATGTTTTCCTTGGCCTGCCCCTTCCTCTCCAGCAAGTAATCTCCTGCTTCCTGAATGCAGAGATCAAGCATGATGCCCTCTACACATACCCAAACCACTGAAGCCCCTCACTGTGAATGGCAATCTCAAGATCAACAATCTCAAGCTTTGCACAAATGACACCATGCTGGTGATGATGCCATAAAGATGACACACATGAAGTTAAGCTAAATTTTATGCTATCTTGTCTGTACTATCTATACTTGATTATCATCACTTAAGCCACATCTGATAAGCATTACACTTTTATTATTTCTTAAATACTATCTTCTGTTGAAGCCTGAGCCTGTTAAAGCATGAAGTGTGCTACCATTTCCACCACACCAAAATTTTTGATGAGTTTCTGACACTTATTTGACACATTTACATCTTTCAGCTTGTCCAACCACAACACAGTGCTAACGTCTCCAAAAACAAGGGAAAAGTCCGCAAAAATGATCAAGGTTGTACTAAGGCGTGATCTGCATCCCATCCGTAAAGCTGAACTGGGCCATTTTTTAAGCAGTATGGATTGGTGCATTTTGTTTACTGGTCTTCAAAGCTGTGATGAATTCCTTGGCATGTCCCAAGAAGTGCTCTTTGTAGGACTAGATATTCTTATGCCTGTGAAAATGGTGTGAACCAACACCAGAGACGCCCCTTGGATGACAAGTGAACTTAAGTCGCTCATTCTAAAACAGCAACAAGCATTTCACAAACACGGAACAGAGTCAGTCCAGTTCAAGTTCTATAGGAACGTTGTTAATTGAAAGCAGAAATCCAGTAAAGCCACATTCTATGAAACTAAGATTGACCAAATGATGGATCTCTGTCCTTGACATCAATGAGTTGGAGGGCTTGTCCATGTGCGAAGTTGCCGACCTTATCAACCGTGCCCTGTTAGAGCCTCTTGAAGAGTACCGCTTGACTGAAAAGATTACCAAGCTTCCACTAGAGGATCAGTCTCCAAAGTATCTAGCGGTTACGGAGTATGACATATACAAGAGACTTTCCCATCTCAATGCAGCCAAAGCAGGCAGACCGGATGGTATTCCTAATTGGATACTAAGGGAATATGTAGAATTTCTCTCTTATCCTGTTTTAATCATTCTAAATGCCACTTTCAAGGAACAGCAGCTATTGAGAGCCTGGAAGTTAGCAGACATCACTCCTTTACCTAAAACCAAGCCTGTCAAGGAGATCAAGAAAGATCTGAGGCCTATATCTCTAACACTGAGTGTCTCTAAGGTCACAGAGGATTTTATCATCACAGAGCATGTAAAGCCAGCTGTACTGCACACTCTCGACCCAAGCCAGTTTGGTGCGATACCGAAGTCTTTGACAACTTTTGCCCTGTTGGAAATGCTCCATGAGTGGTCTCAAGGGACTGATGGGAACGATTCAACTATCAGAACACTCCTGTTTGATTAAAAGAAAGCGTTTGATCTAATTGACCATAGTACATATTTTAGTAAGTAAATTATGCGTGCTTGACATTGCACCTAGTGTCATCAATTGGATAATAAATTTTCTATCAGATCGCTTACAGAGAATCACACTCTCTGAAGGTTGTATATCCGAATGGGGCACAGTACATTCAGGCGTTTCACAGGGAACCAAACTAGGTCCATGGCTTTTTTTGATCACGATAAATGACCTAACCGTCAGCAACGCTTCTATTTGGAAATATGTAGACGATACTACAACATCAGAGTTAGTAAAGAAAAGGCACCAGAGCGGGGCTCAAAGTACTGTAAATGAGGTAGTAAATTGGTCAATTAGGAACAGAGTCAAATTAAACACTGAAAAATGTAAGGAACTCCGCATTAGTTTTACATCAGACTGTAACTTCCCTCCAGTAGTCATAGGAGAGGAGCATATCAAGTTAGTTAAAGATGCTAAACTTTTAGGTGTTACCATGTCTAGTGACTTAACATGGAATGCACACATCAATGAAGTAACTAAAAAGGCAGCTAAAAGGCTCTATTTTCTTGTTCAACTAAAAAGAGCACGTATTCCACAAAAAGATTTATGTCTCTTTTACAACACGTGCATACACTCTGTCATCGATTATGCTGTGCAAGTCTTTTATTATGCATTACCTGCCTACCTCTTGCAAGGATTAGAACCCATTCAAAAAAGAGCTATCATGCGAATTATATGTCATGGTATAGAATATCAGCAAGCATTAGCACAAATGAGTTTACCAACGGTTGCGAAGCATCATCAAAACATTTGCATGTGCACATTCGAATGCATAATAAGCGACTCGAACCACAAGAAAACTTTACGAAAGCTGCTACCACCTCTTTTTAAGAGTAATTACAATCTTAGGCATGCATGCACGTTCACTTTGCCACAGTGCAAAACAAACAGATTCAAGAACAGTTTCTTTATGGCCTCAAGCAAAATTGTAAATAACTCTTAAGATTCTTATAATAGGTTTTTAGTGATATATTAAAAATTATCTGTTACAATATATTATTAGATTACTAGTTTACTTTAGTTTAATGTTATGATAATACGCAATTCAGCTTATGCTGCAATGTATTTTAACAAAGTAACTATCTACCTATCTATCTACTTAACCTAAAATAGCCTGACATCAATCTGGGCAGAGACAGTCTAGACATTGTGAGTGATATGTGAGAAAATAAGATTTTTAGTTAGTTTGTTGGTCAGAACTCAGTAAAAAAAGTGACAAAAAAGTTTCAAAAATCTTGGTCTGGCGGAAATTGTAACACCTTTTGCATTTGTAATAATGAGGCCAAAAATAGTCAAAACAGCTGCCCATATGCATGGCTGCTAATAATCAGGCTCACTTAATATTTACATTTGATTTAAGAGCTAATGCCTGCTATACCTAAGAGCTAATGCCTGATGATGATGATAAACCAACATGGTTTTTTAGCTGCTTCAAGTTAGCTACCAGCATGCTGCTCAAGATGTGTTGTTTAATTGCCTTATTTTCATTTTTTTCTGGTTGTTTCAGCAGTGAAGAAAAGTCAATACTAAGATTTCACATAACATTATCAGTATCTAACTTGTGTCCACTGCATTTTCCTGGCAATGCTTAAAAACAAAGTTCAGTAAACAGCCTTTTTATGGGTATTTATGGAAATAAAGATCCATACATGTTTGTGATGAGATTCTGAAAGTATTAAGAAGATATGCCAAGAGGAAGATAAAACAGTTCTATTTTAAATCTCACCTGAAGAAATTGAAGATGATGTAGAAGCTGAATAAGAAGCTGATAAAGCTTTTGTCGGAGAAAAGTTGATTGTACTTTGTACCTTCTTTTTCTTTGCAGGAGATATCTTTGTTCCTAAATCTGTTAATTTAGAAAAAGGATACATACATTCATTTATCTTAGTCATATACTTTATAAATATCAAATTATATGAAAGTCCAAAGAATACGTAGGCCTTGGAAACTGAAAAGCACAGCACCTGGTAATAACAAAATTATTAGAGAACAAAAATTGTATCTGCGACTGCACATGCAGTTTTTAAGCCATAGTGGGCTGTGCTTATCATTTAGCCACACCATTTATAAGCAATTGGCCTTTTACAGGCTTTCGTGTTTGCTTGTTTAACAACATATAATAGTTAGTGCAGTTGATATAGAAGAAGCATTACCTCTTTTTCTCTAAAAAGAAAAACTGTTCCGAAGCAATTTCTTAATTGAAAAATACCTTCAATAAGCTTCTGTATTTGAGTTTTGTCTTCATCTTTGAGGTCTACAAAGCCATCTAAATCGTCCACACTCTCAATTTTCTTTGACGTAGCTCTTGCGCGACTGAGAGAATCAAAAATACACGGAACGTGGTGCCACTGTTTCATCATCTTTCCTTCATCGCTAAACGGGTTTGGTACGAGCTTTCCAATTCTCGTTATACTTTTTGCAATCTGTGTTTTGCAACTTTTGCATTTAGCTCTCCCCTGGGAAGCATATTCCACAAAAAACGTTTTTTCTTCAATCGTGTTCGCCATGATAAAACTAAAATGAGACAAGCATTTTGATCGTTGTTTAATGCCTTTCAACGCAACCTTCAAATATGATGCATAGAGCAGTCGACGGTATGTCTGCATTCCCCCATAACTATATAACGTTTAAATCTCCCTCTTCCTGCTTTGGCAACACTTCGCTGAAGTGCAAATATTTCGTTTCACAAAAATTGGAAC
The DNA here is from genome assembly GCA_024336925.2 of Zoanthus solanderi. Lineage (NCBI taxonomy): Eukaryota > Metazoa > Cnidaria > Anthozoa > Zoantharia > Zoanthidae > Zoanthus > Zoanthus solanderi. The sequence continues at coordinate 7,939 of JANCMA020272677.1, read as the reverse complement.
TTTGTTCCATATTCAAACATGCGAACGCTCGGGGATGTCCGCTGATCAGAATTAATCTTGCACTAATTTCCTAATTTTATTGCCTAATACGATGTGCATTTTCTCAACTGGTGGTTTTAGTGAAGACAGTACTGTCTTGAGTTTTCTGAGTGTCATGACGATGGTACACGGAGCATTGATTTTGTGAAGGGCACGTGCATAGTCTTCAGTGCATTTTCCTCTATACTGGATGAACAGAGACATTTTCCCAGATTTTGAGTTTGGATGCCGGGGTTGATGGTTTCTCTGTAAGGTGTTCTACTTCTCCCAAGATGGAATCGAGAGTCTGTTTAATTATAGGATCATAGAATGCGGGAGGGTACTGGTTTTTCTCTAGTATGCGCTTTGCTTTTTTCAGGCTGTTATGGAAATTCTGCCACGAACTAAATGCACGGTAGATCCGGTAAACGAACCCCGATACTACTGAACGCTTGTAACGTTTTGGAGCTAGAGCATGATAGTTCATAATTAATAATCAGGCCTGTGTCAGTGGGTTTGTAATACCACGTCGAGGATAGCTCTCCGGTTTCATGGTCGTCTAAAAATAAAAGCTTCTGATCCACTTCTGTTTCGAGGATAAATTCGAAGTTCTTGTGCAGCCTGTTGATTTCTTTTAATTTCTGTTCAACACGTGAGCGCTTGATTTCTCTCAAGATATCATCCATGTATCTATCATATATCTTTGCGTCATCTTTAATGAGGTTGTCAAACTGGCTTAGCCATTCATTTGCTAGATGTGGGGCAGGAGGACTCCCCATAGCTAGACCATCGACTTGTTTATAGAAGCCATCGTGAGTGGACAAGACTACTTCACATGAGGCTACTTTGGCGAGCGTGATAAAGGTTTCTCGATCAATCGGGAGTCTCTGGTCTGCTGGCATGTTGTAGAGCTTGTCGGTACATACCAGGATTGCCTCCATTACCGGTACATTAGTATATAATGATGACAAGTCAAAGCTAATCAAAATCTCGTCTTCTTCAAGAGTAACAGTCTTCAGTTTATTACATACTGTCTTGGTTGAGGAGTTGATTTTACATTCTGGGACGACTGATAACCATTCTGCCACACGGACGGCTACGTACCTTGTGGTATGCAGAACCGGGAATAGATAATACCGGTCTTACTGGGATGTCTTTCTTATGTACTTTTGCCAGTCCGTACAGACGCGCTGATTGACTACCTCTGGGTATCATTGAAAAATACAGTTCTTCGTCAATCTTTCTTTCTTTTAGCAAGGAGGTCAAGATGTTTTTTATTCTCTCTTCCTCTTTGAGAACTGGGTGTTTCGCGTTCATCCGACTGTTTTGGAGTTTTTGAAACTGTGTTAGGTTGATGATCTTATTCAGTTTCTCGTGGTACGTTCCTTTTTTCATAACACATATACCTACTCCCTTATCAAAGGGGACGGCGAGCAAATTTTTCTCCTTTAGATATATCTTTGTCATTGTTATATTCCTAGATTTTTCATCTGTTTGCACTTTTTAATGTAATTCAGCGTTTTGACATTTATATCTGTGATGATTTCGTCTGGAATCTTCTTGATACAATATAGATATATATATGTATTCTTGATATAGATATATATGTATTTCTTAGATATATATGTATTCTTGATATAGATATATATGTATTTCTTTACTGTTTTTTTTTGATATTATAAAAATAATTATTTGCAATCATGATTGCCTTTTCAATCTCTTTAGTTGAAATTTTTCTTGTTACCAACGCTTTCGGGTGCAATGAAACCTATTCCTTTAACTACGCTTTCCGGTACATTACCACCCACAACTGAAACAGGTGCATTTGTACCGTCAACTACACCTCGGGAAGTATTATCCTCAACTACTGTCGGACTATTCTTAGCGCCATCCACTTCCATATCTAAATTCTCCATGCCACTGACATTTTCAGGAGCAACAACATCCTTCCCTTTAACTACCTCACCCTTAACATTCAAATTCTACTTGCCTCCAGCGTTTCCGAGAGCATCGACAGCTTCGAGTATATTATCACCCTCAACTGGAACGGATGCACTCGAACTGTCATCAGCACTTCGGAAGGTATCAACCTTAGGTAACGAACTATTTATACCACCATATATACACTTTCATATAATATCACCAGGAACAAGAGTCAGTTGTACTCTTTTATCGTTATCCAAACCTTCATCACCAACACCTAGGGGCATATCAGCACCATTCGCACTGCCGACATTAGGAAGGGGGGGTCAAAGGTACACTCGCGTCACCAGCAACTACACATTACTCCCTGGATTCATTTTCCTCCAAACTAGAATCAAGGAAGAAGGGGCAATCCCTCTGTACATGATCAGGGGCACCAAAGTGACCACAACTCTCCCTCTGTGAGCAATCTCTAGCAAAGTGTCCCGCCTCTCTACATTTACGACATTTTCCTTTAAACGAGATAGTAATACATTCACGGACTCACTAATTAATGTACCTATAAGAATTGGCGTTAGATTAGGTGTTACACTACAAGCGACTGAGAAAAGTTAATAATGGGTTTTTAACAACGAAATAAAGAAGTACCTGAAGGCTATTAGGCAGGCTACGCACCTATCTCTCTTCTCCCGGAGATCGAGATTCAAGCGCTTTCGTCGGATGGGAGACTGACGATTTGACAAAGCGTTTAAATCTCCATCTCCTGACGAAGAAGACTGTTTTGCAGTTTATCGCAGGTGTAAAATAATATAGAATTTCACTCCAACGAAGCACTCACTTCCGAAGCGTTGCCGCTGTAAAACTTAATTAAAAAATTCAACAATTAGGGTTTTTTCCTAACCCCAAATTTCGATGAAATCGAGCTGTTAAAGGAAGTGCAGATTACATACACTGTTCACTATTTGGTGGGGAAAGATGTGCTGGCGGCTTTGCCAACCGGCTTTTTTGAGAAGTGTAGAAAATATTAGTCTGGCAAAGAGGCGTCGCATCGACATGAAAGTGAGGGTTTAAAAGATTGGAACCAGAGATCATTCGCGACAAGCACTTTGCTCGTTTTATGGAGGAAATAGACCTCTGGCACCCAGGGTGCATGCCATACGTTATACTAGTGCCCACGGAAACTTCAACTTCAAGCCAAGCCCCAATTTAAAATCTAGTTCAAATCACTAGTGGATCGCAGTTATAGAGCTCGGTATTCACGTCCGGAAGAGGCGCCCCTAGCTAGAAAATGGGCAGGTATGTTCTGCTAAGGCCTTCAAGCTCTTACTACGTTCTAAGAAATTAATAGTTTTCGTCTAAAGGATTACATAATTTCGATTAAATTCTTGATCCTTATTTTAAAACCGACTGGGAGGATACCGACTGAGATGACAGAGGCGATCACGGTCGTTTGGATAGAATCAAGTTCAACTGAGATAATACTTTGTTTTTAAACGATCATATGAAAACCACTCATTAGCGATTGGGACGACCGGGACGACTTAAACGATCCTAAAATGTACTGAGCCACTAAAATTTCCAAAATGGCAGCTGAAAAAAATACGCCGTTATTTATGGAAGCAATACAGCTGTACGAATGTCTTTATAACAAGCTCTTACAATAACAAATATGTCGGGCTAAAAATTAGGAAGAAGATAAGAGAAATGTTTAATATTGAACCACGAACGGTGGAAAAAAATATAGAAGCATTCGCTGTGCCTATACCCATTATTTATAGAAGATAAAGAAATTGCAATCAAGTTCTAGATGGGACGCCGTTCCTGCTGAATTAAACAACCTAGACTGGTTCAATCCAACTCCCCGGCACAATCTTTTACAACCCTGACACAACCGGGACGATAATTTGTAAACCGCAAATCGTCTCGGTCCTCTCAGTCGTTTCAGTGTTGTTGAGACAACTGGGACGTTTGGGACGATTAAGACGGTTGTATGAGAGCCAAGCTTAAGCAATAAAATTGACGTCATACTGGAAAGTCGACCCATAACATCTACGAAACTGATGCAGAGCTCTTACCGACTGGGATATAAAGATTGCTGGGAGCAGCTCGAGTTAAACGAATTTATACCACTCAACGAAGTGCAATGATTACTGAAATCGGTCACTTGAGGCATTATAACAACCGCTTACATTTGGAAATCATGGCTTTTTCTTTCCACACACTCTAGTACTAAATATTTATCAGAGAACTGCTCTCTCAAAGGAAAAACCTTCCGAATCACTAACAGGAATCCAATCTATAACCCACTAAATACCGGTAAAATGTTCTACCACTTTAATTTCATAATGTGTCTGTGTCTGTGTCATAAAATTAAAAGGTGGATGTAAATAGTAAGTTTCTTTTATCGCAAAAAAATCTTACGATTAGTAAATTACGTATTTACTCTTGAAAATACTGTATTTCACGTTGTGGGTTTTTTTCTGCTGGCAAAATTCTCCGAGGAAGGAAGAAATAAGAATTATTTAGTAAAAAATGATTAATGAGTAGCAATAGTAAGTTCACCATGATAATACAAAGGAAAACTTGTAAGCATACTTTCACAGGCAATACTAAAAAATTATTCATCTCAGTGTCAGTGAATAGTGGTGGATATTTACCGAGCCGCGAATAATTGTTTTAGTATATACCATACAAGCTGAATAAATAGCGGACCAAAGAGTAACTTTATTTGTAACATTTTGAAACAGAAGCGAAACGGGAAGCCATTTTAATTTTCTTCTGCTTCTCAGAGGTGAATAGTACTTGGCTAATCACCTCCGAGCTAGCCAATCGGCGTGCGCGAAAAGTCAGTACTAATCACTTTGTGGTATATACTAAAATAGGATACAAGTTTATATTTCGATAAACTGAAACAAACAGAAATTATTTACAAGGTTCACAACTTAATCTTTGCGTGTCGCCATTTGCTGTCAAACTCCTTTGCGATTCCATCGTATACAGGATTTTATCGGTCACCTAGTTCAATTTTTACTTGGTTCCCTAATGCTTATTTCTTAGCGAAAACTAAACTCCTACTCCCGTGTTTCAATTACATTATTTATATAGGTAGATCAGTTTAACGTACTGAATAAAACTGAGCGACAGCACAACTGTTATAGAAGATAACATGGGACCAAGTTCACCAATTTCAAAACCAAATATGGCTGCTATATAGTTAAAGCTATAAAATCCAGCGTTCAATGGAAATACAAAGGAGTTTGAAAGCAAATGAAGATAGACAAAGATCAAGTTGCGAATCGCGTGATTATGTCATTTGATTTCAGTGTTTTCAAATCAAAACTGGCAACCAACGTATCCTATTCTCCGTGGCTCTTTGTACGGTGACGCCTCTCTCTTAACAACAATGGAGTTGCTCATTCGTTCAGAACTTGAGACTGAAACCAGGAACAGATTTTGAGCCTTTCTTCAAAGTAGCAATGTGAAATCCTCCGCTGTCATCGTCTCCCTGAAAAATTTGAATAGCATTTTTTAAAACTTCGGAATTAGTTCGCGAGAAATCTAGAATCAATACGAACGACTCGACGCATTGTAGGTCATTGTAGGAAATTTAGGTATCCTAATGATGAACAGTAACCGTTTTGCTATTTTTTTCAGCAGCGTGTAGTTATGTCTGTTAAGATATCTATCGATATATAGTTCCCCCATGAAAACGTTGGTAGTGATAGAGAAAAATAAACGTTACTGCTTACCAGCTCAGGGACAATACAGACTACTAGATCTATACTTTTACGATCCTGGTCACGGTAAATCAAGATTCATACATTCTGACCGATAAATAATATCAACCTTATTCTATTTATTTTTTTGAACTTCCAAACCAACACTCGGACAAAAATCAAAGCGACTAATTAGCTCACACTGTTGACCCAGAACAAGTTGATCTGCATTTTCGTTATTTTGTTTCCATCGTTTACAAATTCTGAGAACAGTTAATGGTTATAGTCAACTCCTGATTATTGGCATAAATATAAAAAACGGTATGGCACAGCCTCAACAAGCAAAATTCAATGCAGTAAGGGAGGGAGGGGGGAGTGGTGATAGTGGCAAAAGCTTGAAGTTTAAGGGATCAACAATCTTAAGCAAAGATTCCCTTATCATTTCCTTGATGACGAGACTGATCTTATGTTGGTTTAAACCGCTATTAAGCGGGAAAAAGATCGGGTTACAATAGTTCGGTTTTAGTAATTTTCTAAAATGAAAATGGAAATTAACAGTGAGATAAAATACCACTGATAATTTGAGCTAGAGCCAAATACTGGGGGCCCATCCTAACTACTACTACTTTGGCCAGATAAGATCTTTTACAATCACTACAGATCCATATTTACAATGCTATTCAAACTTAACTTTTAAAGTATTTGGCGATTCAAATCAGTATTCGCCTTCATACTTTTCGTTAAGAGTGTTATTATAACACGGATCTCTACCGTCCAGTACCCTACGAATTTGTAAGTGTTAAGCTGACTTACCAGTTTAGAAAAAGCTGCCCCACCTTCAGGAGCCCGGGGACTGTGTTCATAATTTTTCCTCTTAGGTCCTTTGACAAGTTCACTTTTGGCCGGCCAGGAGGGGAACATGGTCGGATCGACTGGCAGTGGGCTTTCCTGTTTTGCAGAAAGAGAATCATTCATGTCAACTTAAAAATAATGAGTAACTAGAGTTTCTTTTTATGAAACCGGCTAGAAGATTTAAAAGAATATTACATGGAGTTAGGAATTCAAATTTTATCTAAGAATTTTTCAAGGATTTTTCACGAGAAAAGAATGAGCTAGTGGCTTAGTTTCAGCAAGAGAGGTTAAATTGTTTATCTGTAAGATCGCATTTAATATACTATTAAAAATAATTTACAAAAAAAAAATTATTGATAAAAAAAATTTAAACTATAAATGAAAAAATCATTGATAAAAAAGAAATGATAATAAAAATCATTGATGAAAGAAATGATAAAAATCATTGATGAAACAAATGATAATAAAAATCATTGATGAAAGAAATGATAAAAGTTATCGATAAGAAAGAAATGATGATAAAATTATTGATGAAAACAATTCATGAAACAAAGCTTGGGTGAAAAGTTGTCATATATGGCGATGTTCTTCTCGAACGCGACGATAACAAGTTTTCAAGATAAGAAGAGAGTATCATCTTACAGCTATGCTTAGAAAAGCGTGAATACCTAAAATATGTTTGGAATGTTTGTGCTGTAACCAATCGCAGTCGAGATCTTCACACCACAGGAAAAGAACGGTTTTCTTGAGGTAACGGAACAAATTATTTTCGTTTTGTTTAAGGTTACAGGCTGTCTTAATAGGAATTTAAAAAACCGCAGGTTTGCTGTTCCTAATGAGCAGCGCTGAGGACCGCATCCATCACATCATGTGATATTAGAAAGAAAAATTTTAGAAGCAAAAGCGACGACGACCAGCTTCCATGTAAGGACGTTTCACATGAAGACAGCAAAAGTAAAAAATCGTGATGTTTTCATTTCTGATAGCAGATTCCCTGCTAAGTTTTTTGGAAAACAAGACGATTGCATTTACTGTACGTGGGCAAATGATTGAACATTCGAACTACTGTGACGCCAGAAGTTCCTTGATTGCAAGATCGGCAAACTGGAAAGACCACCGACGAAATTCAACAGGTATGGCGCAGAGCAAACAGCACAACTTTCGCTATTCCTTCCAAAATATTTCGAAATCGCTCAAACCTGTATTCTATACTGTAAACAATTAGGAAGGAAAAGCAATTATTTACTTGCGAAAAGACTAAATCTTAAAACAAAACAAAAATGTATTGTTCCGTTATCGATAGGGAACCGTCCGTTGTCTGTGGTTTTTGTGGTGTGAAGATCTCGCCTGAGATTATAACGTGGGGCACTGCCTCTAAGACATATCTCCACAAAATTCTTCTTCTTCAAAAACGTGTACTGCGCTTAATT
>JANCMA020272676.1:0-22268 GCA_024336925.2 Zoanthus solanderi | reverse complement strand
ATTCTATTTATATATTTATTCATTGTTATCACATTGTATTATGTAAGTTTTATTTTTGTAATAATTTTATCTTGTTAAATGTAAATATTTTTTTAATAATTATGGGTCAAATAAAGCATGTCTAAAAAGGTTCAGCTTCGAAGGTAAACAAAGATTGTCAAATTTTGTTGTTTGACGTTCACGTTGTCCATAGAACCACAAAAGTGAACTTTCTGCGCATGCGGCGTATCAATAAAGACGACGGTGAGCAGATGGCTCGCTCGCTGCATTCTAGCGTGCAACTATTGTATATTCAGTAATGAAGACTATTGTTCTTTGCCGTTCGTGTCATCGTTGTAGTCCTCGCATCTTAAAGTCCCTAATGACAATGACCATGGTACCCGATGACCATGACAATGACCATGGTACCCCATGACCATGACTAGAACATGACTAAGAACATGACTAGAACACGACCATTACCCCCATGACCATAACATGGTATGACCATATGACCATATGACCATTACTATTATCTCATGACCATGATCATGATATGACCATGACTCTGACCAAGTGATGAATACCGTAACAAAATGCCGATATGAGCAAGAGCTTGGTCAAAGCCAGCAACTTCAACCGTAGACAGCTGTTTCGTTCTTTTCGGGACTCCTTAGTAAGGTGTAGAACATGGTTTTGGTCATGTGAATCTCTAAAGGATTGCTTTGTCAATTCGTAGTTCATAATTTGTCAGTTAACGGATATGTTTTGGGGTCGGTATTGGGTTAAAACTTTGAGCATGATAAACAGCTAGCCTTTGGCTGATTGTTCACTATAGCTCTACACCGTACTGACGAGTCTCAGAAAGGACGAAACAGCTGTCTACGGTTGAAGTTGCTGACTTCAGTCCGAGTTCTTGCTCATATTGGTTCACTGACAAATTGATTTCAATGTAGTTTTCCCAGCCATTCATTTTATTTTACTCTGACCAAGACCCCTTGACCATGACTATGACAATGACTCCTTAATTATGACCGTGACCCCATGACCATGATCCCAAGCGTCATCAACATCTAGACCAATCAAATCGCTGCGTCGTATTTTATGACGCAGTCGAGTCAATACACAATAGGTGCAGGCTCTTCTTTAGCTTTTCCCCCAAAAAATTAAAAGAGCCGACTCGCAGTCTAGAGAAACAGTAAGATATCTACAAAGTTCCAGGCGATTCACTGATGAATTTTTTGCTCGATTCTCTGACTATCTTTAACATCAATTTAAACTATGGGCTGTAACACGCGCAAGTCACGTGTTCTACAACACAGGAAGCTAACCAAAGGGGTCCCAACCATATCGGTTGTAAGTCATAATACGCACAAACCTGACTCAGGCGGAACAAAAAAACCCAATAACACCAACATGATGATAAGAATGCAAGGAAGCACCAGGTTGAAAATGTAGAACAGCGGTTTTCGTTCAATGGTCAGCACCAACGTGATGTCAGCCAGTTCGTGTTCGCAGCACTCGTACTTCTCAGCGTGGCGGACTTTTTTCGCCTCAATCAGCTCCCATTCTGCACTCGGAATGTATTTAGAAGAGAAGGTTGGTGCGTCTTCGCTGTACATATCTAGTTCTACTACCTAGAAACAAAAAGAAAAAAACTTGAGTTTCTGTACCTTGATTTGCAATTTTATATTCAACTTACTACAGGTTTTCCGATCATTACCAAGAATTTTTATCATTGCATCATTGTCGTATACTGCTAAATTAACCATTCCACTTTACAAACTGAAAAAGTTTTGAAAGTGTTCAAATGACCGACAATTGGCTAAGCAACTCAAAACATTGAATAACCGGCAGTCCGATTTTTTTTTCTAAATTGATACGGGGATGGTTTGTTGAAAGGTGGGTTAAATATAACCCTAGGGTAAGCAAAAATTACGGCAGCAGTTGTTTCTACAAGAAAAAGATTACAATTCTTACAAACTAGTAGTAATCAAAGATTAGGCAAGTGCGTCTATTTTGTTAACTAAGAATTGACTGAATAAAGTCAGCTGAATAAAAAAAGGGCCGAGTTTGCGTTCTAGCTGGTTGGAGTTTTCGAAATTTCTACCGTTTTTCATACCATATATCGCCCTTTAGCCCGACAATAACATGAAAGGGAGGCTTCCTTTGAAAAGACCCTGAAATGCGATGGCTTCGAGCTAGGGATCTCTCGAGGGATGTTGCTCTTTAGCCCGACAGTACCCAGGCCTCTGCGATTTTAAACTGGCTTGCGATAACATGAAAGAGAGGCTTCCTTCAAAAAGATCCTGAAATAGGACGGCATCGAGCTTCGAAAAGATCCTGAAATACGAGCCGAAATACGATGGCATTGAGCATATCTATATATTTCTATATATATAAGCTCGAAATCGATATGATTAGTATGCAAATACTGTTCAGATTTTCCTTGGAAAAAACCTGTGAATCCCAAATTTTTAAAAAAAGTCCGTTTCTGTAAGGTTGGAAACCTTGGATTAACACTAATTGGCTGTTGACGTTAGTCCTTCGTCGGAGTCCTTTACTCCGACGAATCGAAGGACTAACGTCCGAAACGTCAGTAAGTATTCTCTGTTTTTTTACGGTGTAGAATTTACATTTTTATTACTAAATTGTTTCAAACTTTAAGCATTATTGCACTATTGTTCGACGTTTATCTCCCGATTTATCTTCACCGCATTTCAACGAATAATACTTTATTTTTTATGTCTCCGTTTCACAGTTACATTTTTGCGAGCGGAGAATAAACGAGCACCCGCAATAGTCGTGGGGAAAAAAGTGTAACAATAGAAAATCATTTCATCCAATCATATCACTGCTCATCTAATCGATTAAAAGTCGCTGAGATGTATCGAATCGATTCTTAGTCGACGTTCGTTGTTTTAGCCCATCATGTTTGTCGTATGAAGCCGAGCGAGTCACTCCACGAGCATCCGCGGGATACCTTTGTTTAAAAGAGCTTAGTATATTCACACTCAATGCGGCATTTTTAGGATTTCAGCCCAAATGTTTCAAATATTCCGGCCGTAGAAAATATTCCCTATCAGAATGCCGTTTACCATACTTAACACCTGTTACATGTACGCAAGAAAATGATACTTGTAGAAATACTGCGGTATAAATTGTTAAATACACTGTCACGTAGCTAGTCAATTCTTGTTTAGATCTTTTGTTTTGATCACGTGGTGACCCTTTGTGTTGTGGTTATAGTTTGCATTTGATGTGGTAAAACGCGCCCATCAGTTTTGCCTCTTTTTTGCAACCGTTGTTGTAGGAGTAAGTTGGTCCTCTGTGCTGGCCGAAGTTTAGCCATGCCGGCTTTGCCGAGGCCAGGACAGAGGCCAACAAAACCAATAAAGTAAATAAAAGAAGTTAAAGTGAAGAGCCAAGTTCCCCGTGACAATGGAATGGAAAAATGCAGTGTAAAATAGATAAAAAATCAAGGAAAAAGATTCTTAAATATTTCCTAGCCATCTTCTTAGTTTAGGGAAGTTGAAACTAAAGCAAATCAGGAAGAACTAAACAATTTGGCCTTTTTTGTCAAAATAACCCGAAAGGACATCTATACAAAATTTGTTGCCAATAAATTACTTTCTATGTGAAAACAGAATGGTCCTTTCAAGATCGAATAAGCAATGCCACCGAGATTTATTGTAACCGTTAGTGACAATACAGGATTCGTAAAAAAAGTTATTAGTAGGGTTGAGTTTTCAAGTGCCTATATCATCAAAATGGGTTTTTACGGGTTCGGATAAAGCAAAAAAAGTTGTTTAAGAAGTTCTTCATTCGATTTTGCTATAAACTTTTAGTTTTGGAGTTATAACAGCTCAAACATCCAAATTTTGCGCTTTTTTAAAAAAAAAGTCGAGCTAGCGCCTTGATTATTAGCAAAGAGCATAGGAACTAAGAAAATCACCATAAAATACTACACAAATATATAGGATTTTGAGTTTCTCTTTGAAGTTATGCTTACTAGGTGAGTAGTTTGGGGTTTTTCAAACACCACTGATACCAGTAAAGGTATGTTTTATACCAAATACCTTTCTGAGGTGATATCACGGCTGTAGCGATTAAAAGAGGAAGAGTTTTGATAAAGTTTGTGAGAGCAAAGAGAGCTAAATAGACGCCAACAATCCCAACAGAAGGGTAGCTGGCTTCACTTGAACGAGAAATTTAGTTTTTCACTGAAAAACGTTTTCTTGCGCGATGTTAGTCCACTCTCTATATTAGTATGTTCTTAGTTCCCGTAAGAACATAAAGCACAATCTGGAAAATTCAGCAACTACTGCAATAAATCTAATTTTATTAAAAAAATGTAAATACTCAAAGAAATTGCATGTTCAGCAAAAAATATTGGGCTCGTAAAAAACATTAGACTTAAAACTTCCTTTAAAATGCTATAAACAAATTTTATGCGCATGAATACATAAGAATAACTTGCCCTTGCGCATACAAAATGAACCTGCGCTTGCGCATACCAAATAGACCTGCGCTTGCGCAATCAAAATGGACCTGCATTTGCGCATACAAAAATGACCTGCGCCTGCGCATCCAAAGTTGACTTGTGCGTGCGCATACAAAATTGATCTGCGCCTGCGCATACAAAATTGATCTGCGCCTGCGCATGCAAAATTTACCTGCGCCTGCGCATACCAAAATGACCTGCGCCTACGCATAACAAATAGTCCTGCACGTGCGCATACAAAATTGACCTGCGCGTGCGCATACCAAAATAGTATGGGCCTGCGCATGCGCATATTCTTTTAGGCCTTTGGGTATACCAGAAAAAATTCAATCTCCATAAAGAAAAATTTCTTGTTTTTATGTATACATTTTTACTTTTATTTGTGCGTTTCTGCAAATGACCTTTGTTTGACTTCATTAGGTTAACTTTATTTACATTTGATACTCCGTCGTTTTTAAAAATGTTTATGTACTCAACACTCGTGTACATTTATCTAAATCTAACTGCAAAATCTGACTGCAAAACAAGGACAAGTTCTCATTTGTCCTGCAAGCTGAAATTTCACTCGCAGAATGGACAAACAAAAGACTATGTTCCAAAGATTTGAAGAACGAGAAAGTATGAATAAAAACATAAAATCACTGGTACTGTCACAATGTAACGACGAGCAAAACAAAATGTACAAATTTGAAGGTGCTATTACTATGCAACTTAAAGTCCAGGTATTATCTACGAGTCAAATATCAACAAATGAAAACTGAACTGTGTTATTCAAAACGTTTCAAGATACAGTTTAACGCGTAAATGGTTACTCAAAAAATGTAAAATAGCTTTTCTTTCGATTTAAAAATGCTAACGAGTGTATCACAAACTGTAGCAACTTTTTTTGGCTTTTTGTAACAGTTGGAAATTCATTTCAAAAAGAAAACAACTACAAATATCATCAAACGTTACATAACATCTTGTTTTCATTTTCGACCATAAAACTAAAAAACAAATGTGTGACAAAGGTATGCAGAACAACACAAACAAGCAATGGAATCTTTCACACCAGCTTATTACGAGAACTTGACATGTTTACAAGATTTATATTTGGAGCATGCATTGAGATGACACAAATTTATGTGTAATCGTCCCTTTGTATTTTCCAACTGACAAAGGTAACCAATAACATAAATCTGCCTGATCAGCAATTTCATTCAGTGGAAAACGCCTATAACATGTTTGGCACTCCTGTTCATGTTGGAGGCGTTTTCAGCTGGATTAGCAACAGATTCGTCTTCTTTGCCGACAAAAGATTCTTCTTTGCTATTGACCTCTTTTGTTCCAAGCCCGAAAGTGTGAGGCTTAGGCAAGAAAAATTGGAACTAGAAACTCTTTCGTTAATGTGCTGGATTCATCATTAGAGGAGGAAAGTTGACTGGCTGTGCATTTATCTTCTAGTTCAGAAAATATGGCATCAAAGGCTGATTTTGTGGCCATGTACAGTGTCACACGAGAAAATTAGGCTTTCCAATTCCGGCCGTCTTTGTATTAATAATAATAATAATAATAATAATAATAATAATAATAATGAGTTTATTACAGCATATCCATCAACAATGGCTCTTCATCTGCAATATCTAAATAAATATAAAATAGCCTAAAGCATAATCTAGAAGGTAGATAAAAAGATGTGTCGATAAGGGAGAACTCTAAAATTTATTTATTAATGTATTTTATAAAGGTAAAGAAATCGCTTGAACCTTGTAAGGTGTTTACCTCAATTCCATCGCGAATCAGATTTTTGTCGTGGTTGGCATGCTTTGTGACGGCTTTCGTCAAAATATCATCTCGAGATGCAGACTGGAAGGGAACTGTTACCGGCAAATTGCGGCCACGGCAGAATTTTAAAGTTTCATTTACGTTCCTCATGATTCCAATGAAACATCTTTTTTGTACTTTCTCTTTTTTGGCAGATTTCGGCCTAAACTTGAAGTATTTCTTTCTGCTCTCAGCTTTTCGTTTTAAAAATTCCTGAAAATTTATTGCACACTTTACTGCAGGTTGCTTTGATTCAGAGTCATTCCTGACTGGCCTACCTGCAACACTCGACTGCTGTAGGAAAAGGCCACAAGCTGAGCAATACTTTGATTCTTCCCTGGCTTTCTTCCCACCTCGAGAACAAAACATGGTACCCGCCGAAAAAAAAAGGACTATGTAAATTAGGGACAAACTTTTTTATCTGTGTGCAGCAACTTTTTTTATTTGCAGATTTTTTTTGTTTTTTATTTGCAGCAATTTTTTTATTTGCATCAGCTTTGTTTTTTTAAAATGTATAGGATGCAGTGTTTAGTTTGCGGTGGACCATTTTCAATGTAGTGACCCTTGTGGGCCACCGTAGACAAAACTAGAAATAAAGATTAATGTAAGTTTTGAAAGGCAAAGATAGATGAATTACTGAGTAAAATTTGTCACTATCAACAACATGAACCGCAGCATTCAAATCTTTCACATACCCTAGTTTATTTCGGCTAAATCGCCCAAAACTGTATTCAGTTTTTTGTTTTCATACAATTCCAAGAAACACAAGAGACACTAGATATAGCGGCTTTGTTGTTGTCCAAAACAAAAGAAACAAGACGCTCTAGGAGCGTATACTTGTGCCAGCTTGTGGATTTTATTGAGTTCTGACTGTATACGCAAGACTTGGCTTCTCAGTTATATCAAATAGCCGAATATAGCCGCTGTCCAGTATATCAAGTATTACGTCAAGTGGCTAAAGACCTCCACACAAATAAAAAAAATAAAAAAAAAACACGGGGCAAACCTAAACTTGTGCCGTGCTTCGCTGCTGGCACAAGTAATAATCAAAATTCTTTTGTCAAGAGTACACCAACAGGGCCCCATGACGTCAGCTGAAAACCGGCAATACTGTAAACATACAGGGAGGAAAAGCAATAATTGTAAAACGACTGAATGTTGAAACAAAAATAATTTGTTCCGCGACCGATAATAAACCGTTTGTTGCCTTTAGTTTCTGTGGTGTGAAGATCTCGCCTGTGATTGGTAACAACAAAATAAACATTCCAGACATATTTCAAGTGTTCAAACTTCATAAGCACCATTGTTAGTCTCATAACCAGTGGCTGTTCTCTTTTAGATTGAATTTATAAAAGGGCACCACACATTTCAATTTTAAGTCCTTTTGAAACGCTTTCCAGGTTCGGTCAACGTAGTATTATTATTATTATTATTAGTTGAATTACGAAGCGTATCTATTAAGCCCATTATCTCTCTCACCAGGGCCTTTGGTGCCGAATCGTTTGAAGGCTGGGTCTGGGCTTGAGCCTCGGTTTGGGGTTGATATTTTTTCAAAACATGCTTCTGTTGAAGAACACCTCTGACTGATTTAAGTCCCAAAATTGACCTCTGTGGAATAGGGGGAACGGTATTCGATATTTGTGAGTGTAACATGCTTTGTTGAGAAGTCGTTGGATTCAATGTTTGAAATCGTTTTTGCAGCTCTCGACCTCTGAAGTTGCTATAAAATTTCATCCTTCCTGTGGCTATTCCTTTTGCAAAATTGTATTCTGTAACGAACAGTAGAAAACAAAAAAATAAATAACTCTGAAAGACACATTTATAACAAGTCGAAAAAAAGGTGTACTGTGTAATAGGAACAGGCCAAACCGGTTTAAGTTGATTTGGTTGCTGGAATGTTCAACCGAAAATGTTTTCTTAAAAGAACACACAAGCTGACATAAACATTTACAATCTCTTGCATTAGCATACAACTTTAAGCAGATAACTGTTTGATAGAAGTTATGATACTATGCGAAATCAATTCCATTATCAAATGTATTTTTTGCATTTTTTATTTATGTTTGAATCTGTTTTTTAGCACTGTAGATAGAATTTCTAATTTCATTGCTCAGTAAGCATTATAACGCAGTCTTTTTGTTATTTGTTATGGGAGAATTTCCGTATTGGCGCATACTTATTGATGCATGCAGTTACACCACCTATATTAGGGTCTGTGGAAGGGTTAGTTCGCATGATTAAACAATAGTATGCGCCAATACGGAAATTTAAACTTTGCTACTTTGAAGGATCGCATAAGGCTTATAACTTTATATCAAAACAAAGTTAGTAGAGTGGACTGGTTAAGAAACTTGATGACTTTCTTTGTTGTATGTTTTTGTTCTCCTTTTCCCTATTGAAATATGACGTTGGTTGTGCACAAATAATAAAAGGCTTTGAGATGTAAATGACAAGCAGCCAATAGACTAATGGGAGTAGTGAAGCATCACACTTAGGATAAAACATCCTAACCGTGACCGTGCACACAACATGAAACAAAGAAACATTGTAATCTACTTTGTAGTTTGTCAAGTTTCCTAACCAGTCCACTCTAACAACTTTGTTCAAACTCAGTTAGTCACGGTAGTTGGTCAGTCATTTGCATGCAGGTAGGATTTCAGTGGCGTAGCCAGCCATTAGGCCTGTTACCCAAATCTACGAATTTTTTTGACAAGGAAAACAAGAGTGAAAATGTTTCTAGCAAAGATAAAACCACATGTAAACTGTCAATCGAAATTTTGCTTCTGCGATATTGGCCTAACGCGAAATGCAGTAGAGCATTAAGAATTATATCAGCATATGTTAGGATTTAGCAGCAATTACAGTATATGGACTGGGTGATAAGATTAATATTGAGACCGGTACTTGAGAATACTTAAGTTAATTTTCAAATGCCTATAAAATGCAATAGTGTACTCTCAAACTCTTAAAAATACAACTTGAGAGAAACTATTTTTTACAAATTATCTTGAGAGGGATGGGGGGGGGGGGACTATTCTGACGGATTCGCCTCTCGGGCCTATAAAACTATCAAATACTGGCTAGTCCACTGGGATTTGTAACGTTTTTCAAGTTATTTGTGTTCAATTTTGCTTCATGATTTGTTTGTGTCTTGCTTCTAACAACGTGGCCTTTATTGCCTTTCAAGCTATAGCCAATAGCACGCATGCACAATTTATACTTGACAATTATCGTTTAAGTCACATCCCACAAGCATTACGCTTTCGCTATTAGATATATTAAATATTGCGAAGATTTTGCGCGGTTTGTACGGAATTTCAGTTCTTTTTGTCTTTATCACCTTTAGTCATTGGTTCGCAATCGCATTTCCAGCATCGTTGTGCAACTACGGCAATCCTGCAGCCGGGAGGACACTCGATGTTAGGGCGGCAATCTAAGGTATCAAAATACTTGTTAGTTTCCAATTTGTTCTACAATTTAGACTTCCGAATTTCCGCAAAACATTATAGCAATTCCTTGATATATTATTCTACAGTTGCTTGTGGTTAACTTCACCATGCAATCAAGAAAAGTGAAGCCGTAGTAGCTTGTTCCAAGTTTACGTATACTGAAAATATTATATTTATTCATTTTTTTTTAGTTTATGCGATTTCTGTATGGTTTTAACAACTATTATAATATAGATAGGGCAGTACGCGCGCCTTCG
The DNA here is from genome assembly GCA_024336925.2 of Zoanthus solanderi. Taxonomy (NCBI): domain Eukaryota; kingdom Metazoa; phylum Cnidaria; class Anthozoa; order Zoantharia; family Zoanthidae; genus Zoanthus; species Zoanthus solanderi. The sequence continues at coordinate 12,276 of JANCMA020272676.1, read as the reverse complement.
ACTCGGGATTTACAGCTTTTTACGTGTTCTCCCATTATCCCGCGTGGTTTATTATGCCAGTAAACCCATAAAAAGTATGTTTTATTACTTAATTAAAAAAAGAAAAAGTGTGTTTTATTGTTTACAGCGTGTAGGATCTATATTATAAGGCAAATGAAGAAACCTAACACGTGTATTAGACTGTGATAAAACACTCCGTGCATTTGAGAACACTTGAGAAATGTCCGTCACAGTGTAATACATGGCCTATGCTTCCGGCTTTATTTGTTAAATAAAGTTGTAGAGGTAGATGTACGCTTGTGATTACCATTAAAAGGTCCGGGATCTTTTGCTTCTTTTCCTCCTGTAGAATCCTGCTTTAGTTGTCTTTTTCTCACTAAAATTAAAGGCATTCATTCCATATTTCAGTTAGTGAAGTAACAGAACACTCTTTAGTGGCAGAATCATTACGCCCATAACAAAAATCCAATGCGATTTAACACAGCTGCGAACCTCAACAGCGAACACAATATTGTGTATAATTTTCTTCGTTCAGATTGTGTTTCAAGGGCGGGATCTAATGCCCCACTAATTTCTGGGTGACTCAAAATTAATTCAGAATTGCGACCTACCAATTTACTACAAATTTATTGAAAACAAATGTAATGGAAATAAATAGATGCAAAGTAATAATGAAGAAATTTTTTTCCTGTTTTAATTCCATCCATATACATCAAATTTTGCTTTCACTTTCGCCCTCCGGTTGTTGCCCCGTCGTCCACGAAGAGGCAAAATGAATTTACTTGTTTGCAAGTGGCAAACAAACTGGCAAGCCTGTGATCTGCTACAAAATCCGTTGAAAATAGAGAAGTCCTACCGCTTTGCTAACCGCAAATTAAAATATTCTTGTTTCAAGATATCATTGAACTAGGAAGAGTTAACATAACGAGAAAATTAGACTGTTTAATTCTATTACCGGACATTGCAACGGGATGAACTTTATTTTTGTAAATACTAAAACAACTATCCGCGCCGAGGTATATATCTACCGCTAGGCACCAACCCTGAGGGGAATAGTTGTTATTTATCAGAAAACTATCTTCACCCTTATGTACACAACCCGGACGCAACCATAAGTGTGTACAAAATTTGCGCTTTGACAAAATTTGAATTCGTTAGCTTTGCATTACCGGTGCATTGCTTTTACCAACTGAGCTCCAGTGGAAGCTGAATATAAGGTGTACAAAGATTATTTACTTCTCTTGCAGATAAATCCTTGAGTCTTGTAACAATTATCATCGTCCCAGCGGCCCCAGTCGTACTGTTGGTAAATCACTCCACACTGCTCATCGGGGCCATCATAGTGCATTCCTTCCTTCCAGTGAGAATACCTGCACTAGAACAATGTTACGGTTGACGATGGCAATGAGAAGGGCATAGACAGAGACAATCAGATGAGACACGACGATGAGATTGACAGAGACAGGGATAATGACACGATGATAAGATTGATAGTGACAGGGATAATGACATGATGATGAGATTGATAGTGACAGGGATAATGACAACATGATGAGATTGACAGAGAAAGTGACGAGCATGGTGGCAAATACAAATGCAGTCATGAAGATAGTAAAAGGGATGACATTGAAAATGATTAAATACCAAAAGTACTGAAAATGGCAGTGATATTGAAAATGACTATTAAAATAGAAGTGACACTGTCAATGAAAACGACAAGACTTTGCTAATGAGAAAAACACAACCCATTACAAATAAATTACAGTTATTCAGTGATAATACCTTTGGTAATGGAAGTGACATTTTTAAGATTATGACAAGCTGGGTAATAATAATTACTGCAACAGACCTTTTTCACTTCTGTCTGCATTTCATTTGCCCGCATAGCCTCGTTTGTACATGGGAAACCCCCGTAAAATGTGCGGAATTTGCACCCGCAGATAAAAAAATCCTAGGTAAGGCCCTGATTACATCAAGCAATGACAAAGATGATGACTATGTAATGACATAAACAGACATTAAAAATGATAGCAGCAATGACAGCAACAATTGTCTGAAAAATTTTAATGGAACTTAGTCTTGCCTATATTCTCTGCCATCACTCCAAGTCCACATGCGGGTTTTGATGTAAAACGTCATTCCTATCCACAATTTGTTCACCTCTGAAGTCTTACGCAGTTCGTTGGTAACAAAATCATTCTCCTCCTTGCTTTGAATGCTCAGCAAGTCGGCTTCACAAACCTGATAATCAAAGAGTATTGATAGTTGCTCCTTACCTGAACTGCAATTGGTAAAAAAGTACCAAATCTGGTCAAAACTTGCATTTGCTTATTTGTTAAAGTGACCAATAAAATTTGAATAAATGACCAAATCAAAATGGTATATGTGACAAATAGAAAACCTCTGTCTCATAAAAACCAGCCAATTTTTACAGTGCTCTCAAACGCTTGTGCCCTCTGTGCTGGCCAAAGTTTAGCCACGCCGGCTTTGCCGAGGCCAGGACAGAGACCAACAAAAGCAATAAAGAAATTAAATTAAAGAAATTGAAAGTGGAGCGAGCTCAGTTAAACTTATGAGCAGCTTTTACTTTTAGGGTTTGTGTATATAATCGTTACTCATATTTGAGTAATAAGTTGGTGTTACTTAAATATTTGAGTTAATATGAATTCACCTGTTAACTGGAGATGGCGTAACTCATTGGATGAGTAGCCGTTACTAATACCGACAAAACTGTAAATAGAACAGACTTCTAATTAACGATTTGAGGACTCATCAGTGCAGCTCAAAGGTACTTTGAAAACTGAAAAGAAATTTTTGTGAAATAGCTAGTGCATGTAGGGATGCAGACAAGTTTGGACTTAACAACAATTTAATTCTAAATTTGAATCGAAAATCAGCACAATCCCTTTTATAATTGATCAGTTAAATTAGCTAATGCCGACCTGACGACAGCTAGAGAACCCTACATACCCGACAAGCCTACACGGTACGCTTGAAACAGCTCTGTAGTGCAATGAATAAAAAAACTGCGTTAAAAAGCTAGATTTAATGTTAAGCACTTCTCGGCCACCGGAATAAGCAAACAAACGATTGATTTATCTATAATTATAAAACAATTTGGATGGTAGGTACGTTTTAATTGGTAAACAAATGTGTTTTCATAGCGCTAGATGAAGTTCAAGTCTCTAAGTTGTAAGAGTTTACAGTTTCATGAAAGAAATGTAACTTTTTACATACGCGCTTCGTATATCCTCTTTCTCTTTGCTAAGTCAGAAAATAATAATTTTAAAAAAGAAATAAAGCAGGTTCTCAGTGCCTTCATAGCTAGCCTGGCGAAAACCTCGACAAAGTTTGTGAGAATTCTTGAGCAGGTGAAACTGAACTTCGACTGCGTCTCGGGGTTTTCATCGAATTCTCCCAAACGCAGTTTTCACCAGGCTATGAAGGCACGGAAACCATTTTTTATTTCTTAAATATATATGTATATATAGATGTAACCATAAATATTGTTAATAGAGCTAAAGATCTGATTTACCTGACAGCTTCTTAGTGCATCAAACCAGTTCTTTGCTTTATCAACAACAAACTGATACTCAAATCCATTGCCCCTCCAATCGGTATAAGGTTTAAAGCCGTAACATCGAGCGTTTATCAAATCTGCATAATGAATGGTTTAACATATATATAAGAACTGATATAAACTGAGTTTGAGGAAGCCCATGTTTTGATAGCAGCTTTAAGTAAAAACTGAGCGTTCTGAATAAGATTTCAGAGTGATTAAAAACAGGTTTATAGCAAAAAGTTTTTTTTGACTAGTAAAAGCTGTCAAGTAGCGCAAAATTGGAATTTAATCTCAAACTTCGTTTACAGACATATTTCAGGAATGCAACTTTTAGAGTTTACTATATAAGCTAAGGTCAGACTAATTTAATTTCGAGAGCACCGACATTTAGTTTCAAAATTTAAAGGATCAGCCGGTCGGAAAAAAAAACAAAAACAAAAAATATCCCAAATTCCCGATACCGACACTGTTTTCCTTTAAAAGTGTCGGTTGAATCCAAGAAATTGGTTTTGCCTACCCGCATTGTAATGACACACTGACGATGGGAGCTGTACTCCCTAACTAAAGTCTGTTTTTATTACTCTGAAAACAATGTTCTGTAAAATTGTCGCTTCTCTTTTGTTGTGCTGAGCAGCTACATAGAAATAAACTGATTTTGATTGCATAACCTTATGCTGAAATGTTTGTTTAAAAGATTAACGTAAATACATGCAGGAATAAGAAGTTGAGTTACAAATATACTAAGTAACAAAAAAGTGGCAACGCAGCGTATTGTGTTGTATTATAACACCTTTTTGCGCAGAACTTATTAGCTTTTTGTACTCTTGTAAAAACTTAATACTTGTGGGATGTGGCTTAAATGATAAGCTCAAGTATAGAAAGCACATGCGTGCCAGTAGCTAACTTGAAGCCACTGAATTGGGTTCTAAAACCACGTTGGTAACTGGCATTAACCCTTAAATTGAGCGTAAATAACAGTGAGCTATTTTAACAGCCATGGACAGATGTTCCGATGTAGTAAAACGACAGGGTTTACCCATGGACGGGCCAGCTAACAATGATGGAGCTTAAAAGCAGCTGTTTCGTGTAGTAGAAAGCCAGGGTTTATCCATGAGTGGGCTAGCTGCCATGGCTAAATATTATAAGCAATTGTTTTGGCCTTTTTGTGCCTCGTAAGCATGTCACAAGTTCCCTCACAACATAAGTAGTAGTGAAAGTGTACGGCTTGTAGGATGTGCCAATAATGAAGACGTCAAATCAGTATAGACAGCACATACGTCAGAGCTGTAGCTAACTTGAAAAAACTGAACTGGCACCAAGGGCCATATTGGTAGCGGGCATTACCCATAAATCTGCCGTAAATAATAGTTAGCCCGAATGTTACTGGCAGCCATAAGCTTTCTATTGCTGTACCTCATGAAATAAATTTACTATTCATGATCTACATATTTTTTGAAAATTTAAGGCATAATTTAATGGACAAACAAACATTCTAAAAGCTTTACACGAGACTCTTACCACCCCTGGAAATTTTTATTGTTGCCACATTTCCTGCGTCGTCAGGCCTTAAGGCCAGCGTGTATTCCCTATTCAGCTTCAACGGCTCCTTTGTTTTGGCATCCATAGCCATAAGGATGATCTTTTGGTTCTCGTCCCCAGGCTCCAGACGAGAGTACGCTATCTGTGTCTCGTCTTCATTCAAAATCATGGCCGTCAGGATCTTGTTTGGTTCAACCTTTACTTTTCCTCCTGCTTCATTGATTAATTTAACGTACATCCACTTGTTACCCAGTTTGCCTGCAAAAGAAAGAAATTTCTTCCATTTGATTATACACCTATCCAGGGTTTTGTAAAGGCAAGAGAGGTGAAGTAAGAGAGTGAATCCTTTATATAGGTCTTATTCCCAAAGTAATTCCTCTTAAGTTATTTTTGTGGCAAAAGGCCTTCTGGGAAGGCTTTGGCTACTATGTCATGGCCTTGAGTGAGTGAAAGCGTAACCATCTTCGAGCTTCTGACGAATGAACTTCGTCAAGAATTCGTATCGCGATCATTTCCGGTTGGACTCCGAGGACAAAACGAGCGAAGCTGACCAGAAGTACTACGAGAAGTACTTTTAAGAATGAATTCATTTCAAAATCTAACAATTTCAGTACAACAAATATATCTGTGAAAAGTGTGCCTAGCTTTGAATGCAAAAATAAAGATAATAAGTCATCGATCTAAGCTCTCCAAGTGTATGGAAAATCATAGACATTCTATGTCGTGCTCAAAACAAGTTTGTCGCAAATCTAGAGACAGAGATCCATCTCGAATATCTGTAAAAAAAGTTATTAAATTGCTGAAGTGTAGAAAATCAAGAAAAAGGCGAAAGAATATCCTTATAAAGGGCACACCTGTTTCCTCTGTTTTATACAGTGTTGCTACAAATTATAATCATTGGAGATTCAAATATATTAGCAGTAATGATAGCTTTTATATTTTTCAAAGCAGCTTATAAGATATCAGTGAGGTATAATGCAACAAAACAGACACTTCTATTGTCTGGGGACATCGAGTTGAATCCTGAATTAAGCGGCATCTATTATCCCAGTCAAATTTGTATATTTCTTCGTCAGTGTATTCCGTGTGGTCTACAAGTTGACCAAGAATTCGTAGTAGGTGTAGCCATTGTGTTTCAGCTGATGAGAAACTACAAAACAATGTGGCTGGACCTAATTGTCTAATCATCGCAAACAAATCTTTTTTAGCCTTTTCAAAGTATGGTGGTGAACCTCTCAATGCATTTAAAAATTTGTATCCATCGTCATGACGGATCAATCTATCTAATGTTCCTTGCTGCTTAAGTTGCCCTGCTGTGATGTTATTCATAAGAGACAATGGTTATCACCAACTTGTTTCCTGTAGTACCACAGATAGTAACACCTGTATTGATCATATATACACTAACTTACCTGAATCACAAGCAACTTATCAAGTTCTAGAAACCTATTTTTCAGACCATAAAGCTGTTTGTGCTTTATTTAACTGCTATTGATACAAATTAATGTGCCCCATTCACTTAACAAAAAAATTTTGACAAATTTTAATTGAAATGTTAGCAGCTATAGGTAAAACAGGTGTAAAAAATATAGATTATCATTAAAACCTCAGAAAAAGGTCAATAGCTCACTCATGATTATCTATTTTACTAGGCAATTGTGCTTCGTTAAACTCTCTTCATCCCTATATCAGTAATACACTTGTTTGATATTCTATGATTATATTATACTATATTATGTTGAGTACATAACTGATTGTTTGTAACATACGACTCAATTTTGTTTGATTCTCATTTTAGACACACAATGGCACAACACACAAAAGTAAGTATTCTCTGTCATATTTAACCATATTAGATCATAGAAATAAATTAATTTTTGACCCTTTTTCTTTTTTCTGAGAAATAGATTTATTTGACCATTTTTCTTTTTTTTCAGACCATCTACCAATAATCCTTCAAGCACAGGTAAAATATTATTTATATAACTAGTATCTACTGAAAACAACCTTCACAGGATTGTTAACTCATTTCTGTAGTTTTACTTCTTTTAATTTCAAATTAGGTCTAATCAAAACTCTTATAGACAGAATTTACAAAGCTAATAACACTTGTTTTGGTTTTCACAAAGACATCAAACATCTTACTCACATTCTTAAAAGGAACCTTTTTCCAGCCCGCCTAGTAGAGAAATTTATTTAACAATTATTCTCAGAAGTCGAGGTGAATAGTGGGAGAATATTTGCCAAGATGCAAAGCATCGAGGTGAATATTCTAAAAGCCACTATTCACCAAGACTGAAGAGAATATACAAACGAGGTGACCTTAAGAAAATCTCGAGCACAACTTTTTGTTCTCACTTTTTTTTAAAATTTATCACAACCTACTTTTAATTTATGCACGCGTGAAAAGTTGAGACTCGAAGTAACTCATGCATGTAATTGTATGCTAATCTACTTACAGTTCACACAAAGAACCTCTGCCTAAATGGAGTTTTTAAAAATTCCTGTCAAAACATGTTTCTTTACTTTTTCATTCTGAGAATTACCAGAGAAAAGTGAAAATAAACGTTAATTGCCCACTTCGATCAACATTCACTTGGACTTGAAGTTGAAGGAACCATTTGTAAAACTGCCTCTCGAAGTCACAACCATGTGCTTGCCACTGAAATAGCGACGTTTAGATTTTCTTGAATGGAGACGCTTTGCAGAAAATACTGTATGAATTTGTGTTGACTTCAGTGTTTTTCATTACATCGTTCTTCATTAAGACTGACTACAAAAGTCAAGGAGGACTAAAGCATCTTGCTTTGAGAAAACTTCATTCGGTGGGGTCAAAGTTCACTTACAGTACACAAGCTAAAGCTGTTTACAAAGTTGTACCCGAAATCACTATGTTTAAGTTTGTACATCTTCAGAAAATGACTCGTGATGAATCAAATGTATTTTATAAAGCATGAAGGAGTCTTAATCAATTATTGTATATATTTCTATACTTTTTGTTACAATTTACCTAAATAGTTTACAGTGTTCAACCGTAGCTTTGTATATGCCAAAACATGTTTGTAAAATTGAAAAACGTTGTCCTGGTGGTAAAATTTATTGTTGAATTGCTGTTACTCAGACCTTATTATTTTAATATTTATTTTTTCTTTTCATCTATGAAATATGAACTTTTCTCATATCTTATTTTCAGATGAACTTGAAGGGTACATTCACAACCTCACTAGTGTTAAAACTTCCAAGAAATCAGGAACAAGCTATTTCAACTGCCAACTCCAAATGTCACATAAAAAACTGGTTCGAGCAGTGTGCTTTTCACCAAAAAAGAGGATTGATATCCAACAAGTATTCAAAATGAAGTCACCAATCAAGATCAAAGGCATCAAAAGATCTCTTAACAAGAGTTTCTCTGGTAGAGATGATGAAGAAATCACAATTACAAAAGCAGCAAAGATAACACCAACCACTGCTCCTTTTGAGTATGATGAGTCTCTTGCCTCTCATCTTCATTCCATCACTGAATGTCTAAATGCAAATATCTATGAAACTGTGGATGTTAAAGTCAAAGTATTAACAAAATCACTAAACAAACAACCAATTATACGTAATAAAAGAAAGTTGTAGAAAGCAGACCTGATGATAGCTGATCAAACTAACTCGGTAAAACTTGTAGTATGGGAAGAGTTGATTGACAAATTAAAGGCAGGTGATAGTTACCATTTGAAGAATCTCACCGTACGCATTTTTGGTGATGAAAAATATCTCACTACAAATGAAAACACAGCAGTAGAAACCATCGAGCAAATGCAGGATGTTAATCTTGAAGCCGAAGATATTCAAGACAACATCTACACAGCCGTATGCATTGGTGTCATAGTCACCAAGGATTCATGTTTCATTTGTAATCATACTATAGAAGAACTTCCTGAAAAAGGGGACAGCTACAACTGTGCAAATTGCCACAACACTTTACTGAAAAGAACAAAGAAGACCAAAGTCGTGCAAATGGGTGATAACAAGCTCACTACATTCACTTGCTTCAATGATGCTGTAAAAAGCTTCCTAACAACAATCAATAAAGGTGACCAAGATGTTGCAGATATCAGCCCTGAAGTTCTAAATGGTCTTTTCCTCAATAGTGGAAAAATAAACTTCATCTGTGATACAGCCACAAAAGTTATTGACCAATTTATTTTGTAATATGAAACTTGAACCATGACAAAACTCTTAAATATTGACAATTACAGTTATTAATTGACTAACATGTACCCCGGTTGATATATTCACAGTAGCAGCTACAAAATTTGTACCTTAAAGTTAAGATGTTTATATTTTTGGATTATATATATGAGAACTTTCCAAGTAACTGCTATCATTTGTCATAGATGCATTTTTCAATATATTTACCTTTGCAGTTTTTCATGGGCAAACATTTATCATAAGGACTTTACTTGTGCCCCAGTTTATATTTCACTGTTACAAAATTTAATTTGTATTTTTTGTTAAGATATTTATATTTCTAAATAATCCATTTTTATATAGGAAAAAACTTTTTCTATGCCAAAGGTAAAATTCCAAGCCTTTTCGCTGCATATGATTACAGTTAATTGTTAAAGCTAGAACAATAAATATATTGAAATGTATAAATTGCTGTCTTTTGTGCTTAAATGCCAGCAGTTACTCTGTGAAATAGATATTTGTCTATCACTAATTAGCTTTTCATTTTCTTTTCTTGGTCTACCCAAAACCATTCTATGTCGTTTTAAATCTATTATTTAGCATTGACTATTGTGGATTCAGTAAATTCACTCAATATCTGTCAGACTATATCTATTTCACGGATTAACATTGAGTAACACACAACCATCTATGTACGCTTCACATCTTGCACCCACATATTGGTAAATTGACAACCTATTTTTGTTACTGCTGAAATATATATTAAAGTTGTTTTCTAAAATAGAAAAAATACAGAATATCAGAAGTCACATGCGGTCTTACACTGCCAATTTTTATCTGTTATAAACAAGTGTCCATGACAAGCATTTGTTGCAAACATTTATTGTATTTTTCATAAGTTTTCATTTCTTTAAATTCTTCATTTGCGAGTGACGTCATCAACAACCTGACAATTATTTTTCAAAAGATAGAAAATGTACTTGATATCTTTATGAAAACATTTCTAAAAATACGTGGTAAAAATGTTTTTATTTAATATGAACAATTCCACCCAGAAACAAAAGGAAGGGCACCGTCATATCCTTTTCGCTCTTAATTGTGCGAAATAAACTTTATTTATTTGATTTTTAAATTATTTTTTCAAACTACAATACCCTTTTGGTTTTCAATTCAGCCTGAGCCACATGCAGTCATTGACTGCCTATTTTTATAAACAGCAGTTGATAATAAACGAGCTAGAATCACTAGAAACTCTTTAAAATGATTCAAAAGAACTCGATTATTCAATTACTGATACAGAACTGAAAGAAGCCGTTAAAAAATTAAAAAACAAAAAAGCTGCTCTATAGATTTGGTTAAAAATGAAATGATAAAGGCTAGTTATGAAATACTATCTAGTGTTTATCTAAAATTGTTTAATCTAATCCTGAAGACAGGAATATATCCAAATCTCTGGTGTTTCGGACTTATAATACCTATCTTTAAATCTGGAACAAATTAGATCCTGGAAACTACAGGGGTATCTGTGTGTCGAGCTGTCTTGGAAAGTTCTTTTCGTCAATTCTAAATCAAAGACTGTTAAAATTCGCTGAAAATAAAGATTTGATTCACCCGTCACAGATAGGTTTTCTTAAGTCAAATAGAACGTCTGATCACATACTCACGTTACGCACGTTAATCGAAAAATACTCACACTATCACAAACAAAAAGTATATGCATGTTTTATTGATTTTAGAAAGGCATTTGATAGTGTTTGGCATGAAGTTCTTTTCACCGCATTTTAAGTTATGATATTGGAGGAAAATTCTATGATCTAATAAAATCGCTATACTCGAAAAGTACTTGTTTAATTAAACTTGGTCAAAATAAAACTGACACTTTCTCTTATCGCCGTGGCGTGAGACAAGGATGTATACTAAGTCCGCTCCTCTTTAATCTTTTTGTCAATGAATTACCGTTGTATTTTAATCAAAAACGGTACTGACCCATTTATCCTTCAAAACGGAAGTAAATTAAATTGTCTCCTTTATGCAGATGACCTTGTTATACTCTCCAAATCTAAACAAGGTATGGAAAAATGTCTTAAAATCCTAGAATGTTTCACTACTAAGTGGCTGTTAGATATCAACTACAAAAAGACTAAAATTATTATTTTTCAAAAAACGGGTAGAAAACCAAAGAATATCTCGTTTTACATTAATAACACTCAAATTGACATTGTTCAACAGTACACGTATTTGGGGATAACGATTAGTTCTTCAGGAAATTTTACAGTAGTCAGAAAGTTTTAGCAGAAAAGGCCTTGAATGCTATTTTCAAAATACGAAAACACATCGACCTTTCAAGACTTCCTCTACGCTCAGCGAGACAAATCTTCGAAACTGCCATAAAACCAATTATGACTTATGGTTCTGAGGTGTGAGGAGCTTATGTCAAACAGGACTTCGAAAAATGTGATAAAACACCCATAGAAAAAACACACTTGCGATTTTGAAAGATGTTTTTAGGCTTGAACCGTAGGGCCTCAAATCATGCTTCCAGAGGTGAAATGGGAAGCTATCCCATCTAAATTACAATTCTTAAACATATCTATTCATACTACCAGTATTTAAACTCAAAAGATGATGGTACCTTTGTTAAACAAGCTTTTTACATCATGCTTGAACATGCTTCAAAACATAAAAACTCGTATTACAACAATTTAGTAGAATTTCTGCGACTATCCAAATACTATCATTCTGATAAACTTGAAAATATAACAGAAAGTGTTATCCGTGCAATTATTCGTTGTCTTAAGGAAACATATTCTGAACATTGGAAAATGAAAATTAGTACTTCAACAAGGCTAGAGATCTATTACTACTATTACTACTACTATTACTAGTACTGCTACTACTACTACTACTACTACTACTACTGCGCTATCATTGTTGTTATAAAAATAGTTGTTACATAGTTACTTGTTACTGTTGTTTCAAATGAAAAGTTATATTCA
>JANCMA020272569.1:0-12406 GCA_024336925.2 Zoanthus solanderi | reverse complement strand
CTCGGCACAATCGCAACTATGAAAGCTGAACATCCTTTGAGTTTGCAGTGTGTGGAGTCCTTGAAAAATGGAAAATATGTCCTTGAAAGTCCTTGAAAAGTCCTTGAATTTTTATTCCAAAAAAGCATACGAACCCTGTAGAATAAGCCTACAGTGCTAACACTGCTGACCACTGCCATTACTACTTTGTACAATACATTACATTTATTTTTTTATTAAGCAAAAATGTTGAAATAGAGAAAAACTCCAGTTACGACCAGCTACTGTACGTATGTATGTACTGTATAATATGCTTAAAGCCATTGGTTATTTTCCTTTTTGTTGAATCAAAATAGTTTCTGTAAAATTCAGCATTTCTATGGAAACAAATGTTGTTTTGCTTATTGTTTTATTGTTAGTGTCATTCGCTAACACAAAATAAATGTTTTGCACATCAATATCTGTAGACTGAATTCATATACATATTAAAAATATAATCTTACTGTCTATTCTTGTGTATAAGTCGATTTGTGTATAAGACCCCAGTTTTTCTAGCCAAAAACCACGCAGTGTTTGAAAGCTTGTGTATAAGTTGACCCCCATGTTTTATTTTGAGGTATTATAACAAAGTTGTGCCATTCCAGGAAGTTTGTGCACCAGCTGTTGGAAGCACAAAAGTTGGCAATGTTGTGGTGCTTTGCCAGAACCTTGGCATGCATTTGTAGCAGGTTCCTGGTAATGATGTAACTGCTCTTCCGCTGATCTTCCACCCACTGCTTGAGCCCCTTTAACATCTCTGGCCACTGGCATTTTTTCCTCGATTGGCACACTTATTCTTCGGCATGGCTTGTATTTTTCAATATGACATCTCCAATCCCTCACCAGTTTTTCATTCACATCAAACTCTTTTCCTGTGGTCGAGTTATTTACAGTGTTTTTGGCAAACTTTACAACTTGTAATTTAAATTTAGCAGAATACTTGGAACGCTTGGAATTAGGCATGACTATCCGTATTGTATAGAAACAATTTTAAAATAAAAATTCATCAAAAGCTTTTATAGTCAGATCAAAATTTTTAGTGACATGTTTCCTTCCACGTCCGCACTACATCTACAGTATTTCCTCTGACATCCGCACAATATCTGCTTCCTTCTTCGTCTGTACAACATTGAAGCATGTAACACATGACACCCCACTGCGTTGCACGGTTTTACTTTTTGTAAACTTGTAAATACAATCATTTTTTACAAGTAAATTTGCCCATTAATTTTAAAAAAATAAAATGCCAAATTGAAGGAGGACTTTATTGTTTGCGTGACGTGCAAAAAGTTTTAATTATGTTGGTCCGTGTTGTGTCTACTGATGGCAGTGGATGTTTTGCTCTTTTGATATATTAGTTTAGTGCTGCTCAAGTCTACACGGACTCTAACTTTCCCGTTGGCTTTTGGCATCACAGCCATTGGCACACACCATTCTGTAGGGCTATCTACTTTAGAGATCACGCCTGAGTTCAGCATGCGGTCTAATTCTTTCTTGTGACCAAGACCCTGAAACAATTTTGGATAGTTCTTTTCTGTGGTCTCTCCATAGTGATCTTTTTTGGTTGCATTGACGTGTGAGATAAGGCATAACTCCATTGCAGCTTTTCTGCTCAACAGGTTTCTCTCTAAGTCTTTGATGACCTACATGTGCACTGTGGCTTTCTTTTCCTGTCAGTGAGGCAAACACATCTGACTTGAATACGCCAAGACACTTCATTTGGTTCTTACATGGTCCCATTAACACCTTGTTTGTTTGTTGCAAACTTTGTTGTGGTTTTAAACTTTTGTAACTTCTCTCTGTTATCACACTGACATCAGCTCCTTTGTCAGTTTTGAATCCTAATGAGTTTCCATTTACCTGCAATATAATACTGCTTTGAATTCTCCCATCGTGACATTTATCGAGTCTACCACTTCTCCAAAAAGGAATTCTGAATCACTATTATTTGTAACTTCTTGAACTTGTCTCCTTGGTGGCTGTGTGGATGTACAGACCTTGCTCCAATGTCCCTTTTTATGGCACTTATAACTCTTAGAATCTCTTGCTGGACATTTGAACTTTGGGTGGTGTGGACCCCCACATCTGCTACATTTTTCTCCATTTTGTGGTTTGACTGGCCATGGGACTTGTGTTTTTTTTATTTAGCAGGCTTAGTTTTTCTAACTCTATCAACGTTGGCTGATGCAGTTTTATCATCATTGTGAACTAAGCTTTGTTGTTTTTTACCATCTCGGATTGCTTAGCTTGCCTTATGGCGAGTTCTAAAGTAAGCTTTGGATCTAGTTGTAATTTCCCTGAAAGCTTTCTATCTCTCAATCCTACCACAATCCTATCTCTTATTAGCTCATCTTTCAGCATTCGAAACTCGCTGTGCTGGGATAGTTTGTAAAGGTCGGTTATAAAACTATCTACAGTTTCATCTTTCTCTTGTACTCTCGAGTTGAATTTTGCTCGTTCAAAAATAACGTTCTTTTTAAGTGTAAATTTATCTTCAAATTTACTTTTCACCATTTTCGTAATCTGTTGTTCAGCACTTAACTCGAACGAAAATATCATTGGCCTCCTCGCCCATTGTATATATTAATGTGCTAACCTGACTTTCCTGGTCTTTTTCGTCCAGGGCTGTGGCTTTTCAAAATCTTTCGAATCTGCAGATCCATTTTTGCCATTCCTTTGGCTTAAAACTAAATTTTTCTGGTGGTGGGACTTGATAGCTCGCAACAGAGATGCAGCTGTTTGTGTTTTGACTTGACACTCCAGCTTGGTTTCCCTCATCGTCAGACATCTCTATTTATTTTTTTAACTTTATCAATGAAATAATTTATGGCTAAGACTTCAGGTAAAGTTGAAACTAAATTTTTGTGGGTCAAATTTCGCTTACAGCTGCCACCATGTTGTGTTGTTCACAAATAAATCACAAAAAAAAAGGAACACTGTGGAGAAACAGATTGTACTTAGTTCAACTACCCAAAGCAAATAAGGAAGTCCCGGCATTGCAGATGCAAGACCATATCCACGATGTGCAGGTGAAATCACTACCCTCACCCTGCATACAACTACAAGACCAAAAAGGATAACAAGACCATCACTCAAGCTAAAAGAAAACCTTGATATTTGATCAGCAAGTTTGGACATTATAAAGTTTTTATGAATTCTGATTATGGTCATTGCATTATAGTGTTGTAGTTATGAATTCTGATTATGGACATTGCATTATAGTGTTGTAGTTATGAATTCTGATTATGGACATTGCATTATAGTGTTACTATAGATTATGTTTATAAAGACTATGTAAGACTACGGCGTCATTCCCGACTATTGCTATGGAATTATCTTTGATAGTATAAGTTTTGTGCCAGTTGGTACTGCCAGTTAATGTTCATTACAGTATTTATTGTTATTGTTTATTATTTTACCCAATAAATAAGGGAAGATGTTGTGTTATTTCCAATCAATGCAGTGGCATGTGAGCATGCGCAATAAGGTAGTTGAAGACAGATTATTAAATATGGCTTATTTGTGATTTATTTGTGAACAACACAACAGTCCACGGATCTTTTTCACTTTGCATTTTCTATATTATATAAAGTTACTTTGCCTTGAATACAGTAGTTTTAGCAGTGTACATACTGCTACAGTCTTTTGAAAATTATTTTTCCTTCACAATTTGCTTTGGCTAATAGATTTTTATCATGATTTTGTTGGCTGTTTTTGTTTTTTTTTCCACTCATGTATAAGTCGAGGTGCAATTTTTTGACTAAAAATTTGGTCATAAAGGGTCAACTTATACACAAGAAAATATGCTACATCCTTTTTAACTTAAAGCTCTGTCTATACTTAAAAAATTAATGTACAAAATTGTAGATGTTTTAGTACAATTGTTTAGATACACTCTTGTGGGCCTCATGTTACAGTGTTACAATTATGTAATAGCTTTGTCAGTTACCTATTGTAAAAGAGGCTATTGGAACTTACAGTTTATATTATTAAGGGGTTATTATTGTCATACTAGATAGATAGATAATTTACTAAATAAATACACCTTGCAGCCAAAGTCTGAATTGCATGCTGTACTAATACATTCAGAATAACTAAGCTTTACAATAAAATGTTTAAAGTTACTGGAAACTAAAGCATTTAATTGCTTGGTTAATTATAAAAAAACATTTAAATCTATTTATTCAAAAATGTGGAATGTCATAACTTCTCGTCATGTGCAGTTTTCTGGTGTTTGAGGCCTTTGGCAGGAGAAGTTAAGTGAAGCCAACTTGTAGTCTAACTTGTTGGCTATCAACTCGAATAGGTTGATACACAATGAACCATGCCTGGCAGACAAGATTTTTAAATCAGCTGCCTGAAGTGCCTCTTGCTGTAATTTGTAATACCATATACCTGTACATGTGTGTGTAAAAAGATATTGCAGGTATCCGTGTTAGAGCAATATTAATGTACTGTATTTACGGTGTATAATGTGTATTTTTTTACCAAAAAAAGGTACATGAATTTGTACATCTATTTACAGTTTCTAATGGTATCCTTAGTAAATACATTATAGAATGATTTTTGCTCTTTTAAAAAGAAAATATTTTGTCACATTAATGCCCTAATTTTTAAAATTGTTGATTAAGTGAATTATCACCAAAGGTGGTCAAAAATAGCAAGTTAAGTTTGATCATGAGTTAATTTCCAGAGTGCAAAATATTTGAACCAGTGAGCGTTTGGTATAATTGATAGATTGAAACTTTTGCCAAGAGTTGTTTTTTCTCTTTCTAGTTGGGCCATCCTGTTCTCTCATCCAGCAGACTTCACTCCTGTGTGTACAACAGAGCTTGGTCGAGTGGCAGTACTGGCTCCAGAGTTCCAAAAGCGTGGCGTGAAAATGATTGCATTATCATGTGATGATGTGGAGTCACATAATGAATGGATTAAAGACATTAAGGCCTACACGAAGACAACAGAATTTCCATATTCTATCATTGCTGACCCTAGTCGTGAACTGGCCGTCCAGTTTGGCATGGTTGATCCAGATGAGAAGGACAAAAAAGGTCTGCCCCTCACTTGCCGTGCGGTAAGAGCTACATCTACAATAGTTTTGTCGATAAATTCTACAAGTTGAGAAAAAAATTTATTGAAAAGAAAGACCTGGTCCATATTATCTGCTAGCTTATAATTAGTTGAATAATTGCTTCCCACTATACTGAAATGTACTAAAAATGTGTGTTTACTTAAAAACAGATATTAAATGATTTATATGGAATTGAAAAGTTCATAATGTGTCAAAAAATTTGACTAGATTTTTTTGCTTGAACAAAAACTTTTGTTGGGTTTACTGGTAATTTTTACAGTGAACTAGTGATCAGTCATTAATAAGCAACCTTTGTAAAAAATCTGTACGTGTGCAATTGGTCAAAATTGATCATGTGATTTTGCTTTATTTGTGACTAACCAGCAAGACTATGCAGTTATAAATAATTATAACCTTTGTTTCGTGGTTTAACCATGGCCAAGTCTTCAGTAAATTCAAACCACTGAATATCCATGAGTCAAAATGATTGTTATTGAGCAACTTTCCAGCGAAAGTTGTCATTTATCCTAGTGTGATGGGCTTTTTGGCGCATATCCGGAAATTTTATTTCTTCTTAGATTCCATGCTTGTGAAATCGAAGCATTTTGCAACATTTTTGATCGGTTTTTCTGAATACCAGATTTACAAAATTTTTGAAATTGGTTTATTTTATGGTGGAGAAAACTTGGTAGCAAAAATAATTTTATAATGATTCTAGACTTTTTTGGACAATATGGCCTTGTTTATCATCGAGGACAACAACATGTGAAAACACTTCAAATCCTGGTTAAATTCTTCTACTCTTTATTAAAACATTGAAATTACTTACCAGAGACTGATGATGAATTCTAGCACAAGCAAATTTATTAATTTTCTGTTACGGTTGGTCAAATTTCATTTATTTCCTTAATTGCTACTTGCTCCTGAAAATTATCTTTGCATTAAATTTTAGAAGCTAAGTCTATTTTTTCAAATACTGCTTGAGTTCTTCTAATCTTCATTAAAACATTGAACTTACTTTGATTCCAAAAGGACAGCTGAAGAATTCTAAAACATGGTTATTTGTTAAATTCTTTTATGGTTTGTCAAGTTTCATTGTGGTCAAAGGTTTGTTAGAGCCTTGCAACAAAGCCTTCTTTCAATAAACTATTGTGTTAAAAGGGTTGCTTTACTCACATTTTACAGTCATTGTCTGAATAATTTGTGTTTGTTTTCAATTTTTCTTTTAAAATAATTTCTTAACAGCTTTTGTGTAGTGGCTTTTAATTTGGTTTTATAAGAGATAAATGTCCATTGCTTGATGACTTATTTTGTTTTTGAAACTTAGATTATAACTAGTAAATGCTAACACTGTAATTACATGTATTTTTCTCTAAATATTAATTTTATTTTATCAAAAGTGTTGAAAAAAGAAGAAAGTGCAAAGCTGCACATATTTTAGTCAATTTTGTGGAATTGATCTGAATAAGTAATGCTGTTCCAATTTTTTTTTTTTTTAAAAAAAACAGCACTTTGAAAGTTAAAAAAATATATCATGCATGTACAAGGCATAGGCAGACATGGCTGGTGCAGTTGGTAAGACCACAAGTATTGTACTCTGACAGTTTGATTCCCGGCTCTGCTGAAATTTGAATATCGATGTGTCTTTCTTTTCTGCCACAGCTAACTCAGCTTTCCATCCTTTCACAGTAGGTAAATGAGTACCAGTATCTGCTGGGAGCTAACCTTCAATGGTTAGACTCCCATCCAGGGGAAATCAAGGAAGCTCTCATGACCACTTTTAAAAATAACACTACAGAAATGTGCCTCTTGTCTTGTAAAGGATTTTATAATTAGCTTAGCATGTACTAGGCATGTTTTATCCTAATAAAAAACTAAAAACATTATGGAAATAAATTACAGCTGCTCACATTTTATTTGATTTCAATTTCAGGTATTTGTCATTGGCCCAGACAAGAGGTTGAAGTTATCAATCTTGTATCCTGCCACCACTGGAAGGAACTTTGAGTATGTAACCTTCATTTTATATGTACAAACTAATCATAATTTATGCTCTTATATTGCATTATTATTGGTATCCAATAAAGCTTGCAAACATGTGAGGACAGTCTTGTTTTTTGCAAGTCGAAGAATCAATATACTTAAAGTGGTGCAACAATCAGGAATTGTATGAAAATAGGGTTTAGGGGTGGAGGCTTTGCATGCTCATTGATGTTTGAAGTCAAGTAACAGCTCGTCACAAGACCGTACCCACCATAATCTAATTAAAAGTAATTTTTTGCTATTTGCTTGCTGGGTACCTGAGCTCTGAAAGAGCTAAGAAGGCTTATGCATTATTGTTAATTAATACAAAGAAACGATTATTGGCAACCAATTGAACAAAATTCTTGGTGCATGCTCTTTTCTATCTGCTACCAGTATTTCATTCATGGACGAATGTCTCTGTCTCCCCAAAGCTCAATGTACTCTGTTTTTTTAAAGTAAATATCACTAAAAGTAAAATTCATCTATTAGTTAGTGCTTTCTTGTGCAGATTGTTAGTCTCATGCTAACCTTAATAGTAAGACCATGAGAGGGACAACCACTGTACAAAATTGTAGCAGATTTCCCACAGTGCAAGTTGGTAGATTTTTCAATATGGAGGTAGAGGCAAAGTTGGTTGTACATAGAAATAGAGCTGTTTTTTGGCCCAGTTTGTCAAGTATTTTAAAACAGATTGTTTATTCAATTAGACAAAATAATTATTGTTTGTCAATGATTGATTAAAAGGTGCAAAACTATTTGTGGGAGCTGAATTTTCAGGTGAACTTTGTGATTTACTTTTTTCATTTTTGTGGTGATTGGACATTTTAAGAGGTTTTTAGCACTACATTTTCTTGCAATTTTTTCTGTTTTCCATGTCTCAAATATTTTATAGTTATACTTAGGTTTTAAAGAAAAATGTTATTCCCATGGCAACAAAAGACCAAATATACACGTATGTCTTGCTTCATGTTTTGCACTTGAAACTTGGAATATGGAACTGTGTTTCATTTGTATTTTTAAAAAGTTTGATTTTATACAAAATTGCATTCCCTAGCAACCAAAATTACTTACTAATTAGTTAATATTAACCAAGCTAGTACTCTAAATTTTGTGACACTTCAAAAATTTCAGGAACCACTCATTACCCTTTTTAGTGTTATTGAACTTGTATCAAATCTTTGTATTCTTATATCTTTATTCACTGGCCTTTTTCAAGTTTCCAGAAGTCATGACTGTTTTCTCCTTTCCATGATGATCTGTTAGGTGTACTAAAGGCATTACTTCTAGTATTTTGCTGACCCATATCCAACCTCGTACCCGGGCTCTTTCCTCAGGCTGGTCACATGACTGAATAAAAAATCATTTTTATTTTTTAAAATAATTTTGGATAGTACGTGTGTTTTGATTGGTCTGCTAGTGTGTTTTTATAGCGCTATCAAGAACGAAAATTGCGTGAGCAATATGGTTGGCTCTGTCTCCAAGTTGTGAGAAGTTACAGTTTCATGAAAAAGAAATTAAATTATGTATTCACGCTTCGTATATCGTCTTTCTCTTGTTTCTTAATCACAAGAAGATAATTCCTGGCTTTAGGTGCCTCAAAACTTTGCTCGAACTACAAAGCCCAACAAACACGACCCCTTGCAAACGAAAATTCTAGATTTTTACCAACAAATCGGACCATGTGGATTGTCATCGGTGTTTCATTAAAAAAAGACAAATCAAGCACAGAAAAGATATATTTGCAATTTTGTCACGTTTCCAACATAGCACACTCAATGTGCCTTTGCAATTGGGACTAGGACGTCGTGCTGTAAATACTTAAAATGAATAAATAAAAATACTTTTTTATAAAAATGAATTTAAAACAAAACGCAATATAAACGATTTTGACTTACACTTGATTTTGTCTCGGCGTTCCTAGAAAAATTCCTGAAAATAAACTCCAAAACACTAGAGAACTTCGGTACCTCCATTGCTACGAATAGCACTATCGCTTGATGTTGTCTCGGCGTACATAGAAAAATTCCTGAAAATAAACTCCAAAACAAAAGGGAACTTCGGTTACTTCCATTGCTAAGAATAGCACTATCGCCTGATGTTGTCTCGGCGTACCTAGAAAAATTCCTGAAAATATACTCCAAAACACAAAAGAACATCTGTTACTTCCGTTGCTATGAATAGCACTATGAACTAAAACAAAATGTATTGTATTAGAACACATTTTTCACACAATATATTGCTCGATCTTAGCGGTTGTCCATCAGCCCTTGGCTATATGTAAGTAAAGTTTCAGGATAACTAGTCCTGACTGACTGGGTTGATCAAGGTAAAACAGGTTTTGGAAAAACAAAGAAAGACCAAAAGCTCGTCCAGGCTTTGCTACCAGGTGATGACTTGTGGCTAGTAAATTTTCAGTCCTCACTAGCCCAAGGACTATAAAGTTAGGTCCAAATTACCAAAAGATGTTTGGTCAGTGAAAGTATTGCAGTTAGATTGCTCTAGAAATAGACACAGTGAAGGATCTAGGTACGAGAGGGGGGGGGGTCCGGAAGCCCTGGAACCTCCCCCTGGCCACGCCCATGTCGTAGGAGTAGAATTAAGGTAGTAGTAACCCGCAAAACCAAAAAATTTGGACCCCATCTAATTTGTTGATAAACTGTTTTAAAGTCATCCCTGTCCATTCTAGTTAATGTCTGTATACTTTATTTTTGCCAAAAATACGAAATAAATGGAGAAAATAAGATATTTCTGGACCCCACATTAAGGCTATTGGTTTGTTTACAAGCCGTAACTATGGCAACGGAACGGATTTGGTGTCTTTTTTGGTTGTTTTTCTGTTCAAAATCGCTTGAAACCGACCCAAAACAACACTGTTTTTGAGCAGGAGGCCTGGGACATTTGTTTGGCCGTTTGGGAGCCTGATCGACGAACACAACGAAAAAAAAGAATAGACAGGGATGAACAACATGAGGAACCCAGTTACGAGTCTGGGGCATTTGGCCCATAAATTATTAGATCATTTCTTTTTTTCCTAGCCATTAGACTGTATTTGGGTGTATTTCTAGCTGTAAGTTTTTAGTAATGAAAATCTTTTGGGCTAAAAAGTGTAAAATTTTACTTTGAAAATGTTTGCAATTTGGAGTATGTGGCGACTTTAGAGCATGTCTTTCAAAGCTCAGGTGGGCTGGATTAAGATGAAATTTGGCAATTTTGTACATTTTGAGGTGGAGAATGCAATGGTGTACTTTTCAGCTTAATATCTTTAATTCCCTCTCCTTAATCTAAGTGCAAACTACATAAAACTATTAAATTTGTGTTTTAGCAGTTGCCATGGCAACATGTACCCCCTGACTCATGTCAAATGTATATCATTGCATTCTGTGTTCTGGTGACAGTAGACATGCCAAGTCTGGTAAAGATATGTTGAGTTGTTGATGAGATTAACCTTCTCTAAAAAAAACAGTATTTTGTGAATGTGACAAAATGTACTGAGCCCCATCCCTCAACGGATTTGGTGTAATGTCAGTTTTGATAATTTTACTGCTATTTGCAAGCTATGCTGTAAATACTTGAGAAGTTTCATTAAATAATACTAAATTCGTGTATGTAAAAAGAAGTGTCAATTTGACTCAATTTTTGTTTAGTTTTGTGGGTAACTACTACCTTAAGGGGATAAGCCTGGATCAAAATTGGAATGACTGACTGATTTGCCACTGCATAATCAAGGACTCACCCTCCCTCTCTATTATATTTATCACAGCAAAAACCACCATGATTTCCTTCATTTCTGACTTGCTCTTAATGTGACAATTCTCTTTTGAATAAGCCATATACATAATAGTGTGGGGACCATGATGGAAATTCTGCCATTATATTGTTTGCAATCAATACATATCAACAAACTGAAAACTAATATTTATTTTGGGATAATCTCCATCTGGTAGTAAGATCACTACTGAAGAAAGCCCTAAGATGGAAGTCAGGAGAGTGACAGACAATCTACTAGGGCCAAAGAACACCAAAGACCACATGGAGGAAAACTGTCAGAATTAAATCTCTCCTGGGCGAAGCACGGTAAAATTTCCGTATTGGGGTGTACTATTGTTAAGTCATACGAACTAAGCCTTACCCAGACCCTAGCTTCTATAGTAAAATACGCGATGAAACTGCATGCATAAATAAGTACACCCCAGTACGGAAATTATCCCCGTCGAGGTTTCGGGCACCATCGAGTATAACTCAAAAAGACAATTCTGTCGAACAAGCAGTTCAAAGTGCTAACAAGATTCAGAAATGAGATGGGTGCACGGCATTTTCGTTCGAGATGTAGTAAAGGGAAAAGTGATAAAATGGCGGTTCTTGAGCAAGGATGACTGTTTACTTCCACAATAAGAAAGTTTAGGTATTATCGACGCCTCTCGTCGAAAAGGATGCCTACAGTGTTAATGGTTTACAAGTTTGTCCAAGACGTGGCTAAACCAAACAACAAGCGGTATCCACCGGAAACTGTTTACCAAATACTTGCTGCACTGAGAAGGTATATCGCAGAGAAAAAGCTGGCACAAAATACAAGCCCTCTTGATTCACCTGATAAAACGTAAGTACAGTTTTATGTCGTACAGCAAGTTTTTTTTTACTAACAGATAGACACGTTATTTAAGATTCGACTGTGTGCATTGAAAAATTTTAAAACATGGTATTCTTGAATTGATGATGTTGCAATAATTATCCCCATCTTTTGTTAAATTCTCAACGAATCGGACAAAGAAAACAGCACAAAAACATTTTGACAATTTTGAGCAACAAAACTGAGGTGATAGATGGAAACAACTCCTATTTTATCAGCTTATTTGGAAATAAAGAAAGGGATAATTTCCCCGAATACTGGGCGTACTTATTTATGCATGCAGTTTCGTTACGTATATTACTATAGAAGTTAGGGTCAGGATAAGGGTTAGTTTGCATGATTAAACAATAGTATGCTCCAATACGGGAATTTTACCGTAATAAATACCGTAAGTTAGTACTTTAGCTACGCCACGCTAAATTCTTTGCGAGCCAAGTGGCCTGTAGAGCCAACGCTTATCTCCGTTTTCAGTTGTAGCGGATGAGAGTCTTTTGACTTTTCCCTGACGGCACACTAATCCATCGCAGGTTAGCTCCCAATAGATGTTGATGCTGCTGCTGATGATGATAATAATAATAATAATAATAATATTAATAATAATAATAATAATAATAATAATAAAAACAAATAGTATGCTCCAATACGGGAATTTTACCTATCCCGGAAGT
>JANCMA020272460.1:0-12407 GCA_024336925.2 Zoanthus solanderi | reverse complement strand
AAAAAAACAAAAAAACAAAAAAACCGGTTTCTATGGTTTTTAAGGACTCGACCTGTGTTTAAGCTTTCATCCACTAAAATAAATTAAGAATATTTCTCAAAAAATTAACTGACCGTTCGTATCGAATCTCCAGCATATCGTGATAGTCTTATTTGTTCTTGACTTTACCCAAACATTTATTCCAAATGGCGGACTGGTTGGGCTATAAGAATCAGTGGAAAGCGCAGGATTTATCTTAGATGCCACAGAGCTTGGAGTGATCAAATTCAACATGTTGGAAGGTTCTGAGTCTCCGAAATCCTGGTCACTTCCAAGAGCTACCAGTGAAACTCGATACAAGCTGTAGATTAAGGAAAATCATACAATGGATTAATGTTTCACTATAAACAAACCAGAACACGCTATCGGCTTCGTGATGAACTAAATGAATTTTGGACACTTATTTCCTGCTAAAACTCATCCGTTATTTCTCTTCAAAACTTTTTGCATTTATGGAGAATTCAAGTATGTAGAAATGTTCTCGTGTAATGTAAGAATAAATTGATACGAAAGCTTCATTTTACATAAACATTAAAGTTGCTAGGTATCTAACTACGTAATGACTGAACCCTGTTTTACATTCACCTTCAGTTCAAACAACTTTCTCGGCCATAGTACCTTTCTCTAGAAAAGTTATCCGGCAATAAAAACAAACGAAACACTATTTACCTTTAAACAAGACGATTGCTTTTAAAGATCCACATAGTCTTAATTCATAGATTTTTGTGCTTTTGTAAAAGGATTATCTTGGAATTTAAAAAAACTCTTTAAATTGCACTTTCTATTTCCCCATACTAATTTTTTTAGTGTCAAAAGTTTTGATTACAGCTGAAGTTTCTCATATCTGCTCATTTGCTTTATAAACGCGTTTCTGTGATCAGAACGTGATCGGCAAAGCTTGAAGAGTTTCAAATGAAAACAGCAAACCATAAGTGCTTATGATATTCGACCGCTGAATGCAATAATTTTTGTTACGTTATTACAATGAAGTTTTCGTAAAAGTTCTCCACATCGTTTAAGCTTTGTTCCTTAACAAATTGGCGCAACAAGCATACAAGATCAGCAATTTCTGTGTTTATCAGTTATGTTTTAAAGAGTGGTAGTTCAGTGAGTCGCGCAGATCTGCGTTTTCTGCAAAAATGGACAACTAAATTAAAACTCACATTAAAATCAACGAGAGATTATATTGGCTGCACGTCTTAAAAAGACTGGTTTAATGGCATTCAAAACGAGTTAATCGCCTGGTTGTTTAAAAACGACGACAAATTTAAACACAAGACGATTAAGTCCGGGTTATGCAGCTTGTGATGATTGACTAGTCGATAATCTCATTGTTTACAAAAAAAAAAAAAAAAAACAGCCGTCAAATTGTTTTGAGTACAGCAGATAAACTTTTAATTCAAATTAGGGATGTCTATGGCGGTGTCACACCCGAATGAGCATTGTCACCAATTTCTTTGTTTTCTCTTTTTCATGAATTGAAATATTATTATTACAAAAGAATATTATTTCCAAAGGGCTTTAAAAGATATAAAGTGCACGCACACATAAAATTGTTTTACAGACTGAACCGAATTTTATGATAAAACGAAAAGCGATAAAAATCTTTTTACTTCACCAGTGGAAGGTTTACACGACCAATTAGCGCCTAAATAAAATTTTAAAAGCAATTCTTGCTGCAGAAAAGTTAGCAAACAAGAAAACCAACTAAAGTTTCTTTGTTTTAACATTTTAAAGTCCGATAATGTTTTTTTCCTCTTATACTTTATTTAGTTTCATTTAAGTAAAAATACCTCTCCGGTTGGCAATGAATCGCTGCTTTTCGTTGGCTACTTGGTAGAAGTTTTGCAATACTTCGATCATTCAAATGAATCTGGATATAAAAGAAAAAGAATTATTAAGAAATAAAACATGTTCTCCTTGCCTTCATAGCCTGGAGAAAACCGAAACAAACTTTTGGAGATAGAATTTGAGAGCAGATCAGTGAAAACCCGCGACGCAGTAGAGGGTTTTAACCTGTTTGAGAATTCTCACAAACTTTGTCGAGGTTTTCATGAGACAACAAAATTTCACAATTTAAATTTCTGCAAGGGCAAATCTAAAACTCCATGAAAACATGAAAAGTTAAAGCAACAGAAAAATACACGGCGATGGAGTTGTTAGGAGACATTCATATTATATGTGTTGACAACTAAAGTTCAAATTTTTAAATTTCTAAAACTCTTGTTTAATGCAGAAGTATCGATAAAACATAAAATGTATAACCATCGAAATAAATGCACGGCAAAAACTTAAACGATATTTCACCCAACATGCACACGACATTTGTTAGGGAACGTCGGACATGGTCACCCAACCTTGTCGGGAGCGGAGTTTTTGTGTTGGGTGAATGTCAGGTGAAGTTTGATTCTGAACAAACATTGTCCCAACATCGACCCAACATTTTATTTGTTTTCAACGTGTCGGGTTTCCGTCGTGTTCTTTTGAAAGGGTTAAACAACAAAAGTCCTGGGTGGGCATGTGTATTATGAAGCATAAGTACTTTGAAAGTCTCCAAAATTTATTCGCATAATTTTTTTTTATATCCACGGAAGTTTTCGTTTCTTAATTCTAGGGTTATATTTTGAAAATATCCTCTCGCAAATATTTTCTCAGTTTCACCTAAATATTGTATAACTTCCTCATTCCCACGCATGTTGGACAGAGTTTTTAAAATTGCAAGCATAAGAGTCTGTAGGAAACATTTGAAACGAGACTGATTTATTTTCCAGATCTCAAACGGTCTGAATGTCGGGCAAAATGTTGGGACCGTTTGACATTTTCATCCTTTAATAACAAAAAACTGGCAAACATTTGGATCGACAAATGTTAGATGAATGTTGGGTGAAACGTCGGAACCGTTTGACAGAAGTTTTAGGTTACTTTCTTATTGCACGTGGAGAAAATAAAATTCCAAATAGGGGTTTAAACTATCGCCATAAATTGGCAAGGCAAAAGTTAATCGAGAACAGAACAAAAAATGCAATTACCCCCACCCCTTTCATATATTTGATTAGTTTTCAGTTTCAACATCACCTGATATGCCTTGACCTTATTTGGTTCATAGACTCTAGGCTCGTTCCACTCTATCACTATCTGGAAAGGTGTTACAGTTCTACACCAGATGAGAGGTTCTTCCGGAGGTCCTGGGACCTAGGTTCAAATGGTAAGCTCTTTCAGAAGAAAAAGTAATCCGAAAAGATTTGTAAAATCAACATTTGAGACAAGAGAGGAAACTGTATAAAAGAACAAAAACAAAATAAGCTACAGCTGACTTCCTTGAATGAGAAAGTCTAGTAATCTTAAGAAAACAATATACTAAATTGAATACATTTCCTTAGGCATATATTTTAAAATAAAAACAAATAACAAGGATCATTTCTAGCGTTGCGTACAATACCGCGACCTTTATCTCTAACATTTGATTAGAGTGTCTGCGGCGGAGAGTAAACCATTTCCACTCTGGTTTTTCCATTTTACCAACATCCACCTGTCATCTAGTAAAAGATTAGATCCTTATTAAGAGTCTGCGCAGACTTAAATGTCGTTGTTATTTTAACTTGGGTGGTCTTACCATTACCAATATTGCCATCTACTCTATTTATTGAAACGATAAATTAGTTTAAATTTGAAATAACACTTACCTGGCATTGTACGGGCCCGCACACAGCCAAGCATTCATACCGGCCTTTAAACACTCCCAGTCGGGCATTGTATGTTTTCCTACAAGAAACGCATTAACCAAAAGTGACAGGTTACCTCAAATTGACTAAAGTTTAAACATGAGAACACATTATAAAAAAAAGTTGAACTTCTCAACCTTACGAAGTTATGGAGTTTTTAAACATGTCAGGATTGTCTTTCAAAAGATCTCATTAAAGTCCTTAAATTAAACCGTGCTCTGCATTTTGTAATAAAGCACACGGGAAGTGACAAGGACACTAGATAAACAGTACTCTATTACAATGAATAACACGGCTTAGGTTGATCTGCTGGCTTTATAAAACCCGAATGCAGTAACGTTTTAGCAAGTTCGCGATATTTTCAAAACAAATTTATTTTGCAAGTAAAGAGATGACACATTTCAGACGATTAACATGGCGTTATATCGAAACTGAAGCTTAACTCACGTTTCGCAATGTAAAGCGAATGGCAGTTCTTTTCTTCCCCTGTAATGGGTACTAATCTATCCCAGTTAAGGCCCCAATACTAACTTTATCATTGGGTCAGCTAGGGCAGAAAAATAAGGTTACAGAAACTTACTTGAAGAAAAAGAAGACTAACAACAACAACAACAACTAAATGAACAAAAACAATTACAACAATAACAACGACGAAAAGAAAAAAAAAAGATGAAGAAGAAGAACAACAACAACAACAAGAACCAAGGAAATAAATCGTCGAATTGAAGCACGGTCTGAGTTGTTATCATTAACTAAAAATATTTCAAATATGTTGGCTGTATATAACCCTACTCCTAGCTTTTCATTAAGTATTACTAACCTAGCAGTCAAAGGCTTTATGTGATAGACGGTCGTACTTGCGGGAATCCAAACATCTTCTTCGTCCTCATCACAGGCAGACCATACTAACTTTAAAGCACTAATACCCTTTTCCAGGCCACCTAAAGTCCACTTAATTACTACGGCGCCGTCGACTGCACCAAGGCTGCAGATCAAAATTAAATTAGCGATCAAGTTAAGCATCAAGGCAGTTGCGAGTCAGTTACTTACCTATCTTTCCCTCCCCTATCCTTTCTGCAATACTTTTATTTATTCTTACCCCAAATGGTGCGCGAAAAACATGGCACCCGTGACAATATGCTACATAGATTAAAAGCTTGGAGAACTGGAGATTGCATCATTGGGGTAGCAAATACTACATACAGTCATCAATTATGGAGGGTTCATGATGTTAGTTTACAACTATCCCCCAAAGGGGAGGTGAATATATTTAGCGCTAGGCACCGTCCCTGAGGGGGATAGCTGTTTTAGTATTTACCAAAACAATGGGATAAAAACGCACTATATTTTCAAAGAAACAATAAAATGTAAACCTTTTTCTTCTATGTTTAGTACGCGCTCATCCTGTAATTTTGACTTCCGCTTCAAAATCAACTAATAGTCTTGGATATCGCTAGTCAATCAAACCTGGCTAAAATTGATATCGGTTGCTTTGGTAAATACTAAGTTTAATTACCATTTCAACCAATTAACTTCTATCTTTTGAAAATTCCTTCAAAGCCTATTTTCATAACCAATCGTCGGCTATTGCTTTAAGTCATTAGGCTCGCCATCTTTCTTTGAACTTCAATTTAATATTTTCTATCCTATCGTTTCTAATGCTTTTGTTTTTGAACCATTATTCGGATGCTCACCTTTTACAGCGAATTTAAAGGTTAATAATCATCACCATCATCATCACCAACATCATCATCACCATTATCATCACCATCATCATCGCCATCAACATCATCATCATCACCATTATCATCACCATCATCATCACCATCACTATCATCACCAGCGCCATCTTACCATCACTATCATCACCACCATCACCATTTTCATCACCATCATCATCATCACCGTCACCTTGCATATCTTGTCACAGCAGCCAGAGTAGCTCCATCACATGCTAATTATACCTCTTCGTAATAAACAAGCACCTTACCTGTTAGTGGAGCTGTTTGCACTGTCGGGCCTTAGAGCAAGCATCTGCATTTGATCAGCAGTTATTTTACTGTCGTACCGTGCAGTAAGATTTTTGATCAAGTTTTGCTTTGGAAGTGTTATCTCCAAAGGTTGTGATTTGCCTTCCTCGTAGCCTTCCAATGAACGCAGCCAATCTTCATCAGCATCACAGTCAATAGCGCTCTAGTAAAACAACAAAAAATACATCTTGATCGCATCAACATAAACCAAGTTAGGATAGAACAAGGAATTTCTATTACACAAGTTTAAAGATACTGCCGGATATTTGATTGGACATATTTTAGTTTTAAATAGGTCCAATAGACACACATGTAATAATTCATTCCTGGCATAAGAAGCTCGACATAAAAAAAAGCCTAGCTCCAAATGGGAATCGAACCATTACCTTCTGTAACTGGTCGACTGCCCTACCACTGAGCAACGGGAACTTACATGGCAACCTGGGTGTTTATATCGGATTATGACATACGAACGGTAGGTAGAGCATCCGACTAGTGTACGCTGTTGATTCCTATCTGGAGCTCAGATTCTTTTCTGAGTTATCTGTCTCTGTATGAACCTGAACATATATTATTAATTAAATGATTGTCCTGTTCCTGATTGATTGTCCTGTTGAATGCATCAATAAAACCAATCGATTTTTTCGCGAATCTTTTCTCGGATAAGGACGTTGAAAAACTAAAGAAACCAAACATACAAAGACTTATACTATTTTTTGATAGATCTGCAATTGAATTTATGTTTCCATTTGATCATCCGTTTGCATTGCCAACGATGAACAGACAAAGTGAAATGTTCAATTTACTATGTACAACATTAGAAATTAAAAAAATAATTGTTTAATATTATTATATTTTTTAGAAATAATCAGTGGATGTTGTCCTTCAGTATCATGTTTATGTATAAAAATTAAATTTCGAGGCCTAAAACTACTGTTAAAAATGTTTCTGTATAATGTCCTAGCTCTCGCCGGTCAACGACATCATCAGGGACTGAAAGGAAGAATAATATCCGCGCTTGTCTTGTATAAAAGTATTCGAATTCGACAAAAAAGCAACCAAAAACACCATTCTCTGTACACCATCATTATATATAGGCATCAATCATCCCTACCCAAGAAATCAAAGATTAATTTCATCCACAATGAGCGCAAATGTATCGAAGGTATATGCTCTACACATTCAACTTCTGAAAAATACCAACAAATGCTAGATAACATCCTTCGTCTAAATGGATATCCGGAAAACAATATTGAACAAAGTAAAGACAATGAAGGAATAAAAAATCAAGACTATTGCATGAAAACGTCCCTGTTAACTTACGCTTACAAGAGGCCTTTTATTTTAGAAAACACAAACCAACTCTTAACTCCCGAGAATGCGGTACATTTGCAAACCTATTGTTTTAATTCTGCTTTGTTATATCTCACTACGCCCACTCAATCTATTTGTCTTTTATCCTGCCGAGCCTTTGTTTGTTTCCGTTCATTTTATACCTAGTTTATGTAAAATTTTTATAAAAGACCAGCGCGGATATTATTCTTCCTTTCAGTCCCTGATGATGCCGTTGACCGGCGAAAGCTAGGATATTTTACAAAAACATTTTTAACAGTAGATTTAGGCCTAAATTGAATTTTAATTTTTATACACTAATTAGAAAATTTCCGGGATTTTTTTGAGTCTTTTTATCCTGACAACATACCTCAGCAAGAAGCTTCCCATTGTACACACCAGAGGCAGTCATAATGACCAAGACACAAGAGTACTTCATGCCCTGTCGACACTTCTTCAACACAAACTTTTTCTCATTTGGTTCCAAGCGAGCACACTGCCGTCCGTTCACCTCTAAGCGGTATCCCAGTACTGACCTAACACTTCCATTATATTCCTCCTCATTTTCATGTTCTTCTGTGTTGTCAAAAAATTAAAATTTATCAAATGATAGATGTACGCATAAAGTAATGAGTGTTTACCTAATAACTACATTTAATAAATGTGTCTCAAAAAACGGATGGGGAACCCGCGGCCATTTTGTTCAGAATTGTTAATACTAACACTGGTGAAAGTGATTGCATTTTTTTTTTAATTTTTGCAGTAATTGGAATGTACATATATAATCAATCAATCAATCAAATCATTTATTTGCATTCCATTAAAGTAAATAGTTTACATCGATTACCCTATATTTACATCATTTAGTATTTCTGGTTAAATTACATTTACAATAAATATAGCTTTTAGGTGTGGAATGCCCAGCGTCTAAATTAACCGTAAGGTTTTCTAGTTAGACACTAGGCATGTTAAGTTTTATTTTGTTTAGCTTTCCTAATTTACAAAACCTAAACGTGTACACTAGTACAGGCTTCATTAGAACACCTTTCTATTATCTGATATTGAAATCTTTCATCGATATACATGCCAACACCTCCAGCTGAAAGAGGCGTTGGTAGGTATTCAAAATTATAATGCGGAATTGAAGGATTAAAATCTGAGTCTTCAGTCGAGTTTGTTATTCTTGTTTCTGTTACGCCTATGATATTAAAATGAAAATCTATCATCATCATTTTTTTATTCATTTAACCAACAGGGAAGAGACTACTTTACATCAGTTACTGTGGTAATCTAGTTCATCTAATAAATGAGTTTGAAAATTTTCTAAGTTACGTTTTAGGCTGCGGATATTAGAGTGAATGAATGAAAATTAGTAGTAAACTTGCTTTTTTGATCACAAAAAGTATGAGGAGAGAAATATTTTCATCTTGTGTTAGAAAAAGGAATGTTACAATAAAAGCTTTTGTCTAAAAATGTATTTAAAGTGAATAAGTCAAGGTCATAATAACTTGGGAGACGATCGAAATATTTTTTAGTGGGAAGAGAAGAACTAAGAATATTATTAAATCGGCCATGTGCGGTAATCAGATCACTATAATTAAAATATGGAAGCTCGCTTAAGAATGTTTTGTTTACCTTAGTAGATTGTTTGTTAATATTCTTATGCAGTAGTGGCATCACCAGAAAATCCTAGGCGAGCTTCGAGACTGGACAAATCAGTTGCATTTTTAATGGCGATCGGTCGAGAACTTTCATTTTTCCGCAGCCAGATGGTTGAGTTCTTGGCCCAACAAAATGAGAAATGAAACCTTTCCTTACATTTCTTTGCATCAGACAACAAGCTCTGCAATCTTGGGGAAAGGTGCTCGAAGATGGCAGCATGAACAAAAGATGAATTTTCTTTGAGGCCGATATCTCAAGGAACGATCTTGGATATTTTCCTACGGGGAAGCCATGACACGATCACGAGCGATGCGCCGGGTAAATTTACAAATAATCGATTTCGGTCGACCATCAGACGTATTACGAGATGGCACTCGATGGGCAAAATCAACATCATAAGGTTGAATTTCAGCACCAATTCTGTTAAAGATACTCATACAAAGCTGTAATGTTTCATCGGCGCTTTCTCGTTGCCTAACTTCAGGAACACCAACAAGCTCAATGTTGTATGAATAAGAGTATTCCAATGTTTGATCCAGTGAAGATGATATTTTTTCCACTCGAGATGACAGGTATTCTAAATCTATTTCAATAGAAGAAATCCTGTCGTTGACGTATGAAATAAAATCATCTTGGATATTATTCAAAGTTGACGTAGTATTTCCATCATTGGTACCTTCGTTGCGGCCATTTCGTTCAGCTTTAACTGCGTCTCGTAGATTGCATAGTTCAACAAAAATTTCTTGAATTTTGTCTTTCAACTTGTCATTTTCCAGCTTCAATGATTGAATTGTATCTTTTACCATTTTGGTCAAGGTTTTCAGCAATTAGAGTCTCAAAATCTAATCCAAATTGAAGAGCTCGAAATAAGCGTCTTGACTGTACGCACACATGCGCACACGGCTGTTAATAGTCGTACACTGGCCACGCATGTTTGATTTTTTCTCTTGCACTAAACAAGTTGCCAGTTTTTTTATTCTTCATGTCAATCCTGCTATAAAAGATCTACATACAGGATAAACAGTAAACTGCCAATCAACATAACATGGGAGATATCGGGCATTCGATTTACACTAAATTTATGTCTCAAAAGTAACGTGGAAGTACATTACAATTTTTTCGATCGTACATTACCAAAACTTTTTAATTTATAAGAGTGTTTGACACAGAATGTGAGTAGAAAGATAGTTCTTTAATATGGTCTTAATGGTTTTCGAAGAAAGATTACGGTAAGCTGAAAGGAAGGATCACAAGAAGTCTTTTGATCCGCCATATTGGCTTCCCCTTGGGATCGACCAAAACCAGCCATGTTCAGAACTCCCAAAGTAAAATTTATCAGAACTTTAAAACATTCATTTCGTAGTTAGTACCCCAAAGCAAGACATTGAAAATTTCAGCCAAATCGGTGAGGTACAGTGACCGCCCCTAACTTGAATCTTACAGAGTATGAATCTTAGGCCCTGATTATATGGGACGGGCTGGCCCGGTTAAGCAGGCTGAAAACTAAACCTTAGCCCGGTATTACATGATTCGGGCTGGCCCTGCTTGGCTACAAAGTTGGCGGGAGTTTCATAATTGTTTACAATATGGCGGAATTGCGAAAATTTCGTCAGGCGCTCATTGCTCTCCTACTTCAGCAGTGTGCAATGCTGTCTCTCCTGTTCCAGCTACAAGGTGTGATGATACTTTGGGTTATTTATAATAAGCGTAATTCTGATCTAGCTGTTACAGATTCATTAATGAAAAGAAACCAATATTTATGGAAAATGAAGTTAAAAAAACTTCATTCTTCGAGACGCAAGCCAAGATCAACCTGGGTAAAAAAAGGAAGAACAGATCTTTGGTGGGAAAATATGGTCAATGGCGTGTCTCCAGTGGAAGACTGGAAGAAAAATTTTCGAATGTACAGGCCTGAGTTTGAAGAACTATGTAATGAATTACGGCTATACATTCTTCCTGATCCGAGGTCGCCAAGTAGTAGAGCATTGTCAGTTGAGAAGAAAGTGGTGATCACGCTGTACTATATTAAAGATACTGGATCATTGTGGATGACAGCAAACACTTTTGGTGTTCATCAGAGTACTGTATCCAAAGTCGTTGATGAGGTATGCAAGACAATAGCAGACAAACTTGGTCCCAGGTACATTTATCTTCCTAAAACTGTCGAAGACATGCTAAAAAAAGTCTCAGAGTTTGAGCTGAAATTTGGCATGATACAGGCTTTTGGATGCATAGATGGAACCCACCTTCCTACCAAGTCCCCCGTGACACGACCAGATGACTATTTTTGCTACAAGCAATACTATTTGCTCAATGTACAAGGAATTTGCAATTATCGTGGTATTTTTATTGATGTTGAATGCCTCTGGCCTGGTAGTGTGCATGATGCAAAAGTCTTTGCAAATTCTTCCGTTAACAAAAGATTGATAAATGGTACCCTACCTAGCACGCACAACTGCTTACTTCCTGGATACGACAAAGTGCCCAATTACCTCATTGGTGATCCAGCCTACCCATTAACATCCTTTTGCATGAAAGAATTTCAAACATGCACAACTAATGCCCAAGTTATTTTTAACAACGTTCTACAAAATGCCCACAACCAAATTGAGTGTGCGTTTGGACGCCTGAAAGCTCGTTGGAGCATACTATCCAGAAAAATGGACTTGAACGTAACTTCTGTGCCTAAAGTGATCCTGGCATGTTTCGTTCTGCACAATTTTTGTGAACTGCATGGATGTACCCTTGATGAAGCTCAAATCCAGGCACATATGAAAAGTTACCAGGATGATGAGGAAGCACACAAGAATGTTCCCGATCCAGTCTATTCTTGTAGCTTAAGCGAGGGTGAAGTAGTCAGAGATACTCTTACCTCATTTATCAGTCACAACCTCTAAGCTAAATTCTCACAATGTTGCACTTACATAGAAAGAGGAGAGGGACAAAATGTTGAAGTGGAGATCATTTAAGGGAGTAGTCATTTTTAGCAGGGTGTTCTTTTATGTGGGGAAGGTAATAGAGCATTTTAAGCCAGTTAAGAGGAAGAACATATTTGACTTTATTGATACTAGTGAGAGAATTAGATAATGGCCTTCAGAACTTAAATGGTAGGTTTACCCCATTACCATCACACAACTTAATCAACCCAACCAAACAACAGTTGAAATAGAATTCCAATTTGAGGTCCCCTGTTACATAATTCTGGTTCTGATGTTCTCAGGCCAGAATATAATGGTTCTGATGTTCTCAGCTTCAATGAAATTGGCACTCTATTTCTTTAAATGGCAAAGTTATAGGAACTTGAATATATATGGTACGTAAAACATAAAGTTCACTAGCAACATACAAGCAGAAAAATTAACCTGTTAAGGTAAATGTGAAGATAACTGGAATGCTTGACTGTGTCATGGAATGTTATTTTCACAAGTATTCATCCTTTCTGTGCAGACGTGGTTGGCACAGTTGGTAAGATCTCTGCTTTCCAACCACAAGGTCCCAGTTTGATCCCGGCAGTTGGCCGAGATTCAAATATTTGTGTGACCTTCTTTTCTGCCTAAGCTAACTCAGCTTTCCATCCTTCCGGGGTAGGTAAATGAGTACCAGCGTCTGCTGGGAGCTAACC
>JANCMA020272357.1:0-12408 GCA_024336925.2 Zoanthus solanderi | reverse complement strand
AAACACAACAAGAAGTTCACTGGACGACATCAAAGCTATACGCAAGGACTTCTGGGTAATTTTCCCAAACGCGACATGATAGATAGATAGAAAGACGAAAGGGTAAACCTAAACTCGGCCTACCACAGGTAGCCCGAGTAAAAAAAGTGTATTAACAGAGAATGTAACGCCATAATATAATGGCCTTAGAAGCTCAAATGTAAGCTCAAATGTTAGCTCAAATGAAAGCCTGTCCAAGTTTCTGCATAATACTCATAGCCCGGCTTAAAAGAATCTTCTTCCCCTACCCTACCCTTCATAAATTATTAATGACTGAGTTTCCCGTTTTCCGGCTCGAGCTCCCCACTTCCCTATATATGTAGTTGTAGCACCTTTACTAATTACAAACCTAAAAAGTTGATTTTGTTCTTACGCTCCAAACTTCTTCGTACACTACTGATATTACAGCGATTATTAGAAATTATTTATCAGCACTAAAACCAACAGCTTTCTACTAATTATTTAATTATATGAATTTGCAAAATCACCGACACAATTGAAAAAGTTTTCCAAAATCGCTGAAATTTTCACTAGTGCGTACAGACAATTTTTTTGCGATGGTAAATGCCCCGCGAAATCAAAGATGTCTTTTGTTCAAGAGTTTGTTTCTCGTTGATATCCTCATCCACAGCTGCAATTTGGAATGGTTTACGAGCTTTAGATACTTGTCACATACTTTTGAATATTGTTTGTTGACAAAATGGTAATTGAGGACAAATTGGTTCGGGCTTTGGATCAAAAACTATACAGAATAATATAAATTGTTATTACGCTGATTAACAGGAATAACTGACATGGTTTTGCTAAAGTTATAGTGATTTTAATTCGTTTAGAAACAAGCTGTGTAATTCAGTGTTCGCATACTATAAAACAAGTTGGGGACATTCCGGCAAAAAGGTTTTTGTATGTTGCATATTTAAAATGCAATCGATCCTCCTCAGATAAAGATACATTCACAATGAAATACCAATGCTAAGTTTTAATAATTAATTGTTGAAACTTTTGTTTTGAGAGCTTCGTAGATCTTGATAGCAATCTCTCTCAGTTACATCGCAATGGCTTAATGGCGCTTTATATAACTTCTCAATTAAAAAAAAAACATTAATTCTAGACCATGGTTTTAACAATTTGTGTTTTCAGGTTTTAAAGTTGAGGTAAGTAAACTAACAAAAAGTATCAGCTTTTGAATCTACCGAAACAACCATCATTTGCTAAGTTCGCTTTTGAAGAACAGTAATTGAAATTATTTTGTAAACTAATTTAATAGTTATAACGAATAACAACAATTGTTTCCTCTTTCCAAGAAAAGTTCTCTCAATGGGGATTTCTCAACTTGTTTAGTGAAATAACCTAACTGATTTTTTTGTTTTGATGTAAGACTGCTTTTAGATAAATAAGGATTCAGCAAAAGGCGTGTTAAGAATGTTTGTTTGGCAAATCCAGCTATTTAAAATAAACGCTTACTGTGTCTATCGCTTGTTGACGGAAATAAAATTTTCGCAACTGTTAGCGTTTGACTTTTAGCGCGTGTGTTTTGCGAGTTTATCTTTCCAAGGCACTCTCAAAAGCTCTTAGTATAAAAACTTCGTTTCTAATTTAAAGTTGACGCCTGGTTGTCTTACCAATTTCCATAAATTAACGCAAAACTTATCAAATAAATATATAAGGTCATATCCGTATGTTTGTTCATGGTTTACGGGTTCGCAATGGTTGTGTGGGATTTTGCACGCAAAACTTTTTTCATACTCGTGTAAAACTAGGAAATTCTTCGCGCTTGAGCTGTGGTTTTGCCAAATCCTTGTTTTTTTTCTTTCTCCTTTTAAAAATCTGCTAGAAACCCGTTCGACCAAATGAAATTAGATTTTTCTCGTGTATGTGTTATAAAACCTTTTCCGTTCTTTGATTATCATGTGAATGGTTCATGGTATATTTCACACCCCATGTTTGTCTTTGTGGCAAAAGCATATTAAAATGGTTTCCGAATAAAAGTCTCATTGTGATAGGAATCAGTGCCAAATAGCGGACTCAACTAGAAGATGCTGTATGCGAATTAGGTTGGTTTTTGGAGCAAAGTAACTTGTGTCGTATAATAATGAAAGATTTCGAGTACTTGCTAAACCTTCTTCGCTTCATGATGATGGCTCTACAGAAAGACATAAAAAGTTCAAAAGGTAAACTATCGAGGATCCAACTGACTTTTGTTTATATTTTGAACTCCCCACAGATCTATAGGTTCATTGTTTCATTGACGTGTTTTGCCAATGCTTTTCGATATTTCTTTCTGCCTTTGTGTGTGCTCGCAGACAAACACTTTTGTTTCGCCCTACGCATATTGCATCCTGTAAGAATTATGATTTCCCATATTGGGCTACAGACAATCATAAATTCACACAAGTTTATTAGTAAAAACTTTGCAACCACTATTAGTTGAAATTTAGAAAACATGTTGGTCTGTGGTTGATTAAGGCAATGATTTTCGTTTTAGTAATTTTTAAGATATCAGAATTTTTAAAGAAAAGAAATTTCGATAAATGAGCTAGGCACTTTAACTTAAGTGTATTCAATGAAGAAAAATAATATTGCCGATTTCGGATGCAAAGTTTGCTCTTTGTAAACCGTTGAGTTTATTGTAAGAGTTTGCCAAATATCTTAATGTCATAATTATAACACAAATTTTATTGTTCAATTCGTTTTGTTGCCGTTAACGAAACTAGTTACATTGAAACACAAAGAAATGAATGTTAAAGTGTAATCAAAGTTTTCTTTTGCCATCACCATTATTAGAAGGGTAAGAACTTTTGATATAAAAAAAAATCCCACAACTGATATATACACTAAAAGCATTTGCTTTAACGGGCGGCTAAATTTATAAATTTCAAGTGGATACAGTTAGCCAAAGAGGGGAAAGTTTCGAATTTATAGTTTAAAAGCATCTTTGTAGTGTATGCTCTCTAATATCTCTATTTCAGCGAGTTCTTTATGGCCGGATCATACACTATTCAGTCCTTCTTAGTCCACTGAGGGAATCTCAGCCAAGTACTGAACTTTATTAATGATTAATGTACGATTCTAATGATCTAGGATGGGAGGCCTACTGTGGGTTAACGACAGCCATTAGTCGCAGTAATTTAGGTTTTTTTTTTATAAATTTACCTTAAATCG
Source organism: Zoanthus solanderi (assembly GCA_024336925.2). Lineage (NCBI taxonomy): Eukaryota > Metazoa > Cnidaria > Anthozoa > Zoantharia > Zoanthidae > Zoanthus > Zoanthus solanderi. Next base: position 9,207 of record JANCMA020272357.1, on the reverse strand, counting down.
CTTAAAATCGCAGTTAGTCGTTCTCACTGGCTAATCGCGGCAACTTAAAAGGACACCGAGTTGGCCTGGTGGCTAATGTTGCGAGGATCAGGACTGCTCGACCGTTTGTATCTTCCAGTGTTTCTCTTTTTTTTTAAGATCCCAGTTACGAACCTCGATTATCCGGACCTCGATTATTCGGACCTCGATTATCTGGATTTCTCGATTATGCTGTCTTTGTCTCTACTGCCAATTTTGTAATGAATATTCATTAGTCATGATCAAGATACATAGCCATATTCTTTTTAAAACTACAACGTTGAAAAAGTGCAGTGAAGAGCGAGTTTGTTTTGCCATCAAAGAGTCGTAACTAAATTGTCGTGAACAGTACAAGCGACACATAAAGATCAAAATACTTCTGGATAGATTCACAGGCCGGTTTATTTCAGTCATGGAAGCTTGTCTTAGTTCTGGACAGAGTTCTAACTCGCTCACTAACTCACACACACTAGTTTTCAATTCATCTTAAACCATGTGCTACTTGGCTTTTTCTTGACGTTACTAACCGCTGTCAACCTAGTTTTTACAAACCTTCCGCTCAGGCCATCTGTTATTCTTGTAAATAATAAAAAAATGTTAGCTTATCAAATTTGCTTAACTTATAAAATTATATATGTCTGAAATAACGGAAATGACAAAAAATTACCATAAAATCACGATTTCCAACAAAATGGTCGAGAAAGCAGTAAGACAATCGCAGTTCTGAGAAAAATTACGATACTTTTTAATTTGCAAAACATGTTTCAATGTGATTCGCATCTTCATCAGTTACAAGGCGACACTGAGAAAATACCGTTAAACTTATAAGAACCTAGAATAGCATACATACATACTTAATTATAACTAACTAAAGACTCTTATTTTCCACGGACGCTATGTTTACTGTTTACTGTTCTATCTTACCATGATGATAACTGCTCTTCCTCTTTTCCAAATAGTTTGCAACGATGCTCTTGGTATGCAAAACAAACTTATACAAGATTCGCAAATAACGGCTTCGTCTGAACTAACGAATTCTAAAGCGTCATATGGAAGATTAAATCAACAAATGTAAGTTACTTTTTAATTTAAATCAGTACTAAACAACTACTACTACTACTACTACTACTACTACTACTACTACTACAACTGCTACTACTGCTACTACTTCTACTACTACTACTATTACTACTATTGTACTACTACTACTATTACTACTATTGTACTACTACTACTACTACTACTACTACTACTACTACTACTACTTGTACTACTACTGTCAATGCTGTTTCTATTACTATGACAAGGACTTTTGTAACTGCATTATATTCTAACGATATAAATGCTTTGTTTTTTGAGGGGTGGTATAAACTTAGGTAGCTGGTGTCCTGTAACCAATGACAAAAAACCCTGGTTTCAAGTGGATCTGCTAGAGATGCATACAATTTCAGCAGTAGAAACACAGGGGGCAGAGAGTCATGGGAATTATGTGCAGTGGTATTCCATAACCTACAGTTATGAGGGAATCACGTGGTATGACTATACCCTCAATGGCAAAGTAATGGTAAGTTGGTAAGAAAGCTAGTTAAGTTTGGGCTCTTCCAAATCTTTGGGAAGCTACTATCTTACCCCTTTCTTAAGCGTTTCCAGTGTCCTACCCCATACTTGAATCAGATCTACTTTTTTGCTTCTCCCTTCGATCACGTGTTCTTTCTTACCCCTTCCTCAAATCAGGTCTACTTTGTTACCCCATACTTTGAATCATTTCAACTTTCCTACCCCTCCTATCGATCATTTGTACTCTTCTACCCGTACCTTGAATCATTCTATTCTCTTCCGCCTCTCTTGGATTAGGCGTATTCGCTTATCCCATGATTTGATACTCTTCTATCCCTCCCTTGGTTCAAGTCTACAGTCTTTCCCCTCCCTAGAGCATTTCTACTGTTCTGCACCTCTTAGATCAGGCGTACTTTTCTACTCCTCCCTTGGAACAGGTGTTCTCTCCTCCTTCTCCCTTGGATCATATGTACTCTCCTACATCTCTTGGATCAGTATACTCTTTTACGTCCCCCTTGGATCAGGTGTATTCTCCTACCCCTCTCTTGGATTAGGTGTACTCTATTTACCTCTCCTTTGAATCAAGTGTATTCTCTTGTTCATCGCTTGGATTAGGTGTACTCTGTTACCCCTCTCTTGGATCAGTTGTACCTACTTAACTCTCCCTTTTACCAGGTCCATTTTCTTATTCCTCCCTTGAATAAGGAATGCTCTCTTAATCCTTCAAAACGTGGGTTAAAGGTACGTTTCAGATGTAATGTGGCGGTATGTTCAATCCTAAGGTTGTGTCCTCCCGATTGAAACTGCTAAATACAACCGAACTCCTAAAGCTCTATCTTTTCTTTTCCATGTATGTTTTCCGGATGTGGCTGAACGATTGTTGGATTTCACTGAATAAGCTGCCCAATGATAAGCAAGTCTATAGTAAAGGTCAAGCATATACATTGTAATATATCAAATTTACGATTCAGAAGAAACTGTCTTAGAGAAACCTCACACTCCAATCCCAAAGATTTTTTAGTAACGATGGTTACTGGGAACCTGTTGCTACTACAGCAAGGGAACTGCAGATAACGAAATTCCGTTTTCTTTTGCTGCAGATACTATGGGCAGTGAAGTGACATAACTTTTTCAAACTTCATTTCAAAAGTTGTAGTGTCAATTGGCTTCATGCACTCTGCTTAAGATTTTCGCAGTTTATAAAGACAAGTTTTTTGGAGTCTTCTAAGCCGTAGTCTTGTTCCTCTTTCTGTAGACATTTGAAGGGAATAAAGATGACAGCGAAGAAGGAAGAAAAAAGAACGTATTTTCTCCCCCAATAACGGCAAGGTTGATACGAATATGGCCGAAGAATAAAGCAATAATCATCGAACCTTGTATGAGTGTGGAACTGTATGGGTGTATACCTTCAGAAGGTGAGTACGAGGTGATGCAGTGGAAAAAGGTGTTGCGTTGCTTTGTGTGCTCTGCTTACAAATTTGAGCGTTACATCGCTCGTAATACCAAGTAAAATGCTTAAGATAAATAATGATTAAGTTATTCCATGTGTCGTAAAATGATAACTCTTCTACATATGAATTTTAATTGTTCGTTGGCATAAATACTTCATGCATGCCACTATTGAATACTTTCAGCTACTGAAATGAGCACTAAGGTCTGAATAGAAGCAGCCATAGACAGTTGTTTCGGTGGAGTAAAATGCCAGGGTTTACCCCTGACGGCTAGCTGCCTCGGCTTGATCTTATATGCTACTTTTTCGTGTACTAAAACGACGGGGCTTACGCCTTTTGGGCTTGTTAAAAGCACGAAAAGATTTTGTTCTCTCGGTTTTAGCCATATTAGCATAAAAGAGCAAAAAACAGGCTCAATTTCTAACCGAGAAATATTAAAAAATTGTTAAAGCGTAATGCTAATGGATGAGGCGTAAATGAGAATTACTATGGATAGCACATTTTAGATGGTAGCTATCTCGAAGCCACTAGAATGGGCAGTAAGGCCACCTTGGTAGCGGACATTACCCTTAACCCTTTCAGTCCCAGATGTATTGTTAAATTCTCTTAACTTGAGCCAATACTTTTCATTGAACAAGTTTGGGAGAATTTTATTTTTGATCTTTAGTAGTTTGCTTTGTTTAATCAAATTTCATTTTCTCATTACTAAATGTTTTATTTTGTATGTGTTATGTAAGGTGAAGTTGGGTGTTGATAACTAACTGGGAATGAAAAGGTTAAAATCGATGACAAATTTCAGTAAGCATGGATGGACATCCATGGACAGCTATTTGGGCTTATTAGGCATTGTTTCAACCATGTAAGTCTAAATTTAATACGCGTTATGTCAACTTATCATTGGACCGGCAGACTTCAATTGCTTTTCAGTTAAATAATTTCGAAAATATGTTCCTGAAAAGTATATAGAAGAAAAGGGACACGTTAACTAAACAGCTGTTTTGGTTTGTAGACTGTAAGACAACAGCAGGGATGCAAGATCGCAGAATTCCGAACACTCGGATAACGGCGTCTTCGCACTGGAACGAGCACTTTCCTTTTCTAGCGCGGTTACACAATGAATTCCGTTACAATAAAACATCAAAAACGTCATTTTGGGGAGGCTGGTGTGCCAAGAAAGAAGATAATTTTAAATATTTACAGGTATATATCGTATTTGTTTAACCATTCAACAGCAAACTGTTCAAAACGTCCTGCTAAGTTGTTCTTTGTCAGTTATTCGGAGGAAGTGCTAACACTTGGAACGCCAGTTTTGTACTCTAATCTCTCTACATTTTGTAATCACTTGTTTTACCCGCATTTTCATAATACTTTTGAAAAGGTATTCAACAAATATTCCTGCTTAGGTATCAGATTTTCAAATGAAAGTTTTAATTTTGTTGAAATAGTTAATGAGGAGGAAGGAATAAATAGAAAGATCATTTTATAGGTCTAGGGCTCACCATCATTAACGAGCTGAAAGAAAGTGGTAACTGACTTTGTGAAGTTTCTCGAATCAGAAACTGCATCTTAAGTTATTAGATCTCGAAAAAGTTAGAAAATGACGAAATGGTAGTTTTAGTAATTTTGTACAATAATCGAAATATATTAGCATTGCTCCCGCCTCGTATAGTATTTTTTTTTTTTTGCGAATTGCGGGTAGCAATCATCTGTATTTAGTTCTTTTATTTAAGATGTTAATAAAATTGTTGTTGTTGTTGTTGTCATAAAACGCGTAGTCATGTTTCATTTTTACCATTAAGTGTCAGATTTCTTTATAAGGACTTGAAAAGTCTTTGAAATGTTTTAAGTTTTTTTTATCGATGAGCTGCAAGATCTGTGTTTTTTTGTTTAGGTTGATCTTGGGAAGGTTGAAGCGGTTTCACGAACAGCGACCCAAGGCTACTACTATGAAAGCTGGGTAAAAACGTTGTATTTGAATTACAGTATCGACGGTCATGTATGGAGAACTTATTCTGAACACGGAGTGACTAAGGTATGATGCATATAAAGGCGAATCCATACTGGCTAAAACTTGAAAAGGCTCATCATACAAAAGTGATGAAGTTTTAGGGTCTTTCATGCAGTTAAACGTAGTCAGTGTCAAAATATCCTCTGTATTTTTATATAGTAATAAAGGCATTCGACTAAGCCCTTTACTGCTACTGCTTAAAAAAATAAATGGATATAAAATGTATAGAATTTGAATTGAGTGATGTTGTTCTAAGTAGTTTTGTAGATAACCACAACACTTTAAATTGGAAATAATTTGTGCGCGTGGTTTTTTCAAAAATTATCAAAATTTCATGAGCCCTTAGCGCGAAAGCAATTTGACCTTTTTGAAAAACTTACAAGTGGGAATTTATTTCCAAATTGAACAAGAAAATTATCGCCGTTTAGTAACATATATATCAGAGTTACAAAGCAATTTCTGTTGTGCACACTGGCAAGACTCTGTCGGCAAAATGAGAAAATTCCGAACTTCGCACTTCCCTGCACCATAACAAAAGATTTGATTGGCTCCTACCAAATCTTATTGTTTTTATCCAATCCGTGAAGAAGTGACAATCCGTTTTAAATTGCCCTGAATTAACTAATTTTGCGTTGCAACTGCAACTGTTTTTTGCACTGGTGCTTACAAGAAACTACATTGCTCTCAGCCAATCAAAATCGAGTAACTTTTTATGTATGTTTGATAAAAATAAAAAAGAGTAACGGAAGCGACAGTGTTTTAAGAACGCATACATGAAGTAGATGCGAAAGGTAAGTGTTTAGAACAACAAGCCTGACGATCATTTACAAACTTCTCTTCTGTGTAGTTAATTGGTGTCCTTTTTAACCAAAACCTGATGATAAGCAAAAATTGCAAAATGTATTGATGTTTTAAGATCGAGAAATTAAATGGTAACTTGCAGCTAACAGACCCCTACAAAAGTTGTAACAGTGTTAGCACGCCAGAAGCAGTTTATTTACTTTTGAGGTTTAAACTTATTTAGTTTGTTTTTTATTTTTTTCAGCTTCTCCAAGCAAACTTTGACAATGAAACTGTGAAAACACAGAAGTTGTTGCACCGTGTGTACGCTAGATACATACGTTTCATTCCAGTAACTCACAATGAACATGGTCTGGCCTGCATGAGAACGGAAATTTATCTTTGCAAGCCAACAAAAGGTATTTATACTACAATTCATTTTTTATAAGCTGTTTTTTCTTTGTAAATCATTTTATAGACATCGTACTAGCCGTGATGTTTCTGGTCATGCTGGAATTTCAAAGCGCTTGTTTGATATGTAAATAAAATTATAAACATTTTAATTAGTGTTGTTCCAAGAAAATAAACCCAGAGACTCGCGTTGTTTATTAACTTAATAAACTGCGTATGCAAAGTGTTTAATGTACCTAGCTACTGCTCCTTGCAGGGTTTTGACATTAAAACAATTAAAAGAATGACAAAATGAATAATCGCTGCGGTACAAGTTAAGTCTCAATATTAATAGATGAAATTCGACAAAGTCTGAGAAAGTCATTGCTAATTACTAAAGAATAGTTTTACATATGTTTTTTTTCAGTAGTTTTTCACATTCTTTCGCGTTCAAAATTGTGGATTTTGCTCCACGTGAACAGTTCCTGCAGGGGGCTTATTCTTGTTTTATAAGACTGTCAGGCAATTGCATTTTATTTTGTTCACTAAAATTTGTTGCGTTCAAATCCTTCTTGACCCAGGCACACTCGTCAACAGTCGGTAGGACCTTCATATATGGTACAATAACATTGCTCCTCCATTATGTACCATATATGAAGGACCTACGTACCACCGCTGAATTTGTAGCATTTTCACAAAATTGTTGTTTCTCATAATTCTCAGGAAGTGTTCCGTCGACCAGTCCACCGAGCGCCACTAAGAACGTCACTAGAGGGGGATCTTTGAACCTCACTTGTATAATATCCGGTCAGCCGGGAGCCCGGGTGTCATGGCTTAAAAATGGCATCCCCCAATCTGTACCCGAGCCGCGGAAGTTGAGGAAGGACTCGGTTGTAAGTTACTTGTACTTAAAAGGGGTCAAATTTAGGGACAGCGGCTCACTGATAAAATGTGTCACTTGGTATCCTGGTGTTAGTACAAACACGTCAAGAAACATCCACCTGGTTGTTTATGGTAAGTATCTCACGCCATAAATAATATAAAATTAGTAAGAACAAGACGCTCTAAAGAAGTGTACACTGGGTTGCCTGCTTTCCAAGCTGACGGTTTTACAGCATAAAACTGAAATTGTTTTTGCATACTAAAAGTTTTCTGAATGACTATATATAAAAGCGCGCGTGAAAACTTTGGCGTCGAGTCAATGCACAGTTTGCACTCAAAACTTTGACATATAAATTGTTTTCGGATGGATTGCAGTAATATTGAACCACTTACCTATTACTAAACCAAATAATTTTGGAAAAGCGATCATTTTATTAGATCTTAGGATTTTGTATTTGTTTTTGTTTGAGTTCAGTTACACATTATAAACTCGGTTTCAGTTCGCCTTCACCTTTGGGAGATTTATTTTCAAACCACGTTTTTATAATTTTTAATCTGTTTTTTCCTCAAAACACTTACTAGCTGATTCAGGGTCTTTTGTTTGTCTTTCTGCAAGAATTTTACACTGGTATAAAAGCTTATCACACAGTCACCGGAACGCATCACATGTGTATAATGGTGTCAACATTTCTAACAAGCACTCTACGTTCGTAAGTTAATTCGGAGAACTGTCCAGATTAAATAAACAAATTTCACAGTATCAAAACTTAGTCCTCGAACGATCCTGATTTATAGGGTAATTAATTTTTTCTTTCCAAAAGAAATATAAAATTTATATCAGATCCCAGCAAAATGATAAATATAAAATCGTCAACTGAACTCTCAAGCGTAATTACCGTACATTCCTATTTTATGTAACTACAAAAGATAACAAAATAACAAAAGAATGAAAAGAAAAACAACCGCATTTTTGAAATTTACCTTTATTTTGTAGCTGTAACACAGTCCTTTTTAAGCAAGTCGAAGGAAACATTTCATATCTTTGTTGATGCGAAAAGTCAGCTTACGTTCTTCATAATGCTGTTGTGCTGGTTACGAACAGGATATTTCTTTCTACTCTATTACAGACTGGAGTATAATCCATGTGTTTGTTTAGCTCCAAAACTAGATTTACGGACATTGGTTGAGAAATATTGCAGATGTTTGACATAAAAGCTGCATATTGCAATTATACTCTAATGGCGGATTTAATTTTCAACTGAAATCCTTGGACTTGTGGCCATAGCTAAGCCCATAGTGGTCTCTCTTCAATTCAGTTGTTATGGTGATGTCAACTTCTGAGCCAATTACACGAGCTAAGCCCATATTTGGTGGTATTGCACAAGAATTGGATTTTTTCGCAGAGGAAAAAACACCGTAGGTATTTTTTAAAATACTGGATTGCCACAGGCAACCCAGTAAAAACCAAACACATTTTAAGACTGGCTTGCCACAGGCAACCCAGTAAAAATCAGTTCTTAGTTTTACGCCAGACACACTTTAGAGTTTAGTACTGTATTTTCATTAAGACACTTATAGAAATTTTCGTAGACGATTGACTATCGGTCAAGCAAATGAAAACACTATTTGGCCGGCAGTTCGTTTTTTTCTCTCTAAAATCAGAGGTTTGCGTATCGATAAAGAACCGTCAAATTATAGTAACAGTAACCGTTGTTAGAAGTAAAAATCGGTTCACAGACTTAGTTTACGTCTGACATAGTTGTAGTGAAGTTCACTGCAGGTCAAGTAACTGAAGACACTAAATGGCCAGAAGTTTGAATTGTAAAAGCATTTTGAATGTTCACCGATTTCCAATCTTATACTTAATTGTCAAGTCGGTCAAGATATTCGGGACTACACTTTTGTGTTTTTTTTATAAGAACCTTTTTTATAAGAACATGAGGCTGAAAATCGCCAAAAAAATTAAGAACAAGATAAGAACATGTTGAGGCTGAGAAAAGGTGAAGAATATTTATTTATGATGATAACCTATTGCAAATAATTTATACAGTGTTATTAAAAAATTTGCGTTTCGGTGGGCTTCTTGACTAAAGTTCGCAGATAACAATTTTACATCACATG
>JANCMA020272258.1:0-12409 GCA_024336925.2 Zoanthus solanderi | reverse complement strand
CCTTCACCAAAACTCCCACACCTCCCGTACCATCACTATTCCCAGACCACCACAACTTATATCTCCTACCCTTCACACCCATGAACCTCACTCCTTGCCTCTCAACCTCACTTCTTGCAGGCAGCACAAAACCATCCTCCTCTTCCTCAGCTCCTCACACACCTCTGTACCTCTCCCACTCATACTTCCTACATTCCAAGTCCCCACCCTCACCCCAAGCAGCTCATCAGGCTTCTCATCATTCTGCAAGCAGTGCTTGCACAGCCCAGGGTCAGGGGCTGCACCTTTATGTTTGTGGTAGGCAAGTGCGGCCCACCCCGGCCTTTGGGCTGGCTGGTGCCCATCTTTACTTGCTGTCATCATGAGGATTTTATTGGAGCATGATTTTTATAGCCGCATGCACTTGCTGACACCAACCACAGTTATCAGCTGTGGGCCTAGCCTTTGTCTGACCAGAGACATAACCTGCAAGGCAACAGGTGGAACTATTTAGATGGGACCCTAACAGGTGCTACCCTTCTGGGTAAGAGTGGATCCGGGAGCAATGGTAATTAAGGGGTAGCTCCACATTCCCCACAACTCTAGATCTCCTGATCTGCAGCCTTACAACCATTTGCAGCTTAAAGTCATACCCAGGACAGGACATTCTTGTTTTCTTGTTATCCTTGAAATCCATGCTTATCCATGAAATCCATGGCATCCATGCTTAAATCCATAACATCCATGCTTATCCATGGCATCAATGCTTATCCATGGCATCCATGCTTATCCATTGCATGCTAATCCATGTCACCCATATCTATCCATAGCATTCCTGCAGATATGGTAAGTTGCATGGTAACCTTTGATTTGATTTAACTGCATTTTAAAATTCTTGTTTTCGGGGCATCATGTTTGATGGTGTAATAGCAAACTGTTTAACAATTTTTTTTTCAAGATTGTGTCAACTGGAATCCCCATGCATTCAAGGATGATTCATTCACTCAATGGCCACCAAAGTGCACAGCCTTATGGGAAAAAAGGTCAGGTAAGTAAATCAATCAGAGCATAGTTCTTTCCTTTTTGAGTTTTTGGACCTAATGAACTGAGCCAGATTAAAGTTGTGCAGATTAATAAGAATCACTTAAAAACTTATTTAATAAATTTCATACAAACTGCAACTAGCTCAAATTCACGTCAAACTCTCAGGAAAAATCAATCCAATTTTGATCTGGATTTATCTCTGTAGATGGGTCTGGCTGGATTTACCCCACTTTAACAGCAATCTCTCCAACTCCCACTCTCCATCTTGCTCAATTCATGGCATCCTTTTTCTCCAAACCAGCACTATTGCTCTCCTTCTCCACATGTGTCTTCCACATCCTCTTTGGTCATCCTTGCTTCCTCTTGCCCTTCACTTCAAACTCCAATGCTTTTCTCAAAACATGCCCATTATCCCTGCCCATACCATCTCACTCCATTTGCCTTTGCCATCTAAACCACTTGATTCCTTCAATCCCAACATCTCCATTAGGTCCTCTGTCCTCTTTTTCTCCAACAAAATTGCCATCTCATTTTCCCTCAAACAGCATGTCTCACTCCCATATAACATCGCTGATCTTACACAACTCTGATAAACCAGTCCTTTCATCTTAAGGGAGAACCTTTTTGAGTTTAGCAACTCTCTTCATTCCTTGAACTTCAGGTAAATTAAAAATTGCTCTTCTTTTTTCCCCAAAAAGTGGCTTCATTGGTGGTATAATATTAGCCATAGCTTTTAAAACCAACAGAAAATAAGTGCACAAAATGCAGTGATTATAATTTTTTATTTGGGCTTCAGAGATGCTGTCAGTGGCTCACATGACTGGAAAAATAATTAATTAAATCTATCATACTGTTATTTTCCAGAAACAATAATTATTATTTAAATTCCATAAATTATATGTTATACTGTAAATTATATTATAATTTTATTTGCATAATCTGAATAATTCGATTCAGCAACAAATGTACAGGTGACAGGTTTTAGTTGAGTAAGCTGTGAAATGGCCCAGCTGTCACCTCTTGGTTAAAATTAATCAGTGCAGGATTAATCAAGATTAGTATAAATAAGAGTTTTATTTTATTTCATTTCTTTTCATTTAGTTTATCATGTCAGTTGAAAGACAAAGGATGAACAAACATTTGCTGGCAGGTTGTTCAGTTTACACTGTTTTATGACTTCATCAATATATAATTACATACAGTTTAGTATGAAATAATATTTTATGACACCAGCAGGGTCGTTCTAGATCTGCCATTACACTACTCTTTAAAAATTACAATAATTATATCAGTGCATTGTAAAACTACTATCAGTGCTATTTAGATAAAAAAAAATTGAAAGGCTTGTACATGTAAAATGAAAAGAGACACAGGCTGGGATGGTGGTGTCAAAATTTATTTGAATTGTTTAAGAGGAAATAATTTTATTTGCTTTTTCTCACATGAGTGCCCTTATTCAAGAAGTTTTTTTATTAATTGTTGGGAAGTTATAATGTGTTTGATGTCCAAATTTGAGACTCTCTGTAATGCAGAATTACTTTCTGAAGAAAATTCCATTTATTTAGTAATATGTATGGCAAGATCTGATAAAGTTTCAAACATAAAATTAATGTAAAACTATTGTTAATTTTAAAATAGTTAGGACTATGGCTAAACAAGGCAGAAACTACTGTCTAAAACAAGTTTGTAACTGATATGCCCTTTCAGCCCCAGACAGTCTTTCATGATCTCATTTCTCCCTAGATAACTTATTCAAAATAATAATTTATATAATATATATTTGATAATGAGAAACAAAGATATGATCTCATTTGTTAATCTCTGTTGAAAAGAAACATATTGATGTAGTTTAGGAGAATTTAGCAACACATCAGTTTTTGTGTTTTGAGCTGAAAGGTTAGACCAAAAGAGCTGTTTTAGTAATTGATATTTTGTTCCTATTTCTGTTCATATTGTTACAGTTGCTGAGGATTCTTATGGAGTGAAACTGAACTTTGAACATAAACTGCTGTCTGTTGATTTGGAAAGGAGCAACTTGACTTTCGGGGGGTATGTAAGTGCATTCCGTTTTAGTAGTGTATTTCAATATGATATATTACTGTATAGTATTTGATGAAATTTGAAGTTTTCGAGATCTCCATAGCTTCTTGACATTTTCATATCAATTAACACACAATCATGTTTAAAACATGCACCCATGCACATTAGCTGGAACTTTGTGACCTGAAAAATGGAAATAACAATAATAAAAAAACAAAGCTGATTCTAGACTCGTTGCCTACCAGCACGAGTACTTAGCTGCTTTCAAGAACATTGGCATTATTGCTCAGTTTGTTACTAAAAACTCTATATTTGTAACAGGAGAGTTAATGGCTTAGACTTCTTAACTTTTGAAACAGTTTTGAGTTTGTTTGTGACTTGTTGCAGTACTAGAGCTCTGGGTTAGATATATTTTATTTTTGGTTGAAAAGTTTCTTTCTCCTCTTTTTGAACTTGTGACTAAAATTGTTTTCAAGTTTCATTTCTGCAATAACTAAAACTGCATTTACAGTGAATGTAGATACAGTACTAACAGAAACTATATAGCTGGAAGATTCTTTAAGAATGTTATGGTACAAACAATAACTTTTAATTCATAATGTTATTGCCTATGCGTATTTCCAGTTATGCAAACGTTATATTCAGCTTTGGTATTACAACCTTAGCACTTTTAAGTGCCTGAGATGACATCCACCTCAACCATATTTTTGCATACCACTTCTAGTAGGTACAGTATTCCTTCAAATGTATAGGTAACCAGTTCTAAGTTGACTTCTACCTTTTGCCAGGCCTCAATGGGAATGAGAGACATGGATTTCTCTCGTACTGTAATGAATAACGAACAACAATGAATTAGAGAGGAAAGAGAAATACTTTCCTTATACATGGACTATAGAACTGCTTATTCTATTGATTTGTAGAGTTTTTGTGATTATAGTAATTATGAATGTATATAATCGTTTTTAAAGTGTTAAAGTTGTTCACTGTGGTTGTAGCTTCATGGTCAATTTATTTTCTACGTGTACCATATATTCAACAGCCAGTGGCAATATATGTGGATAGCTGGAGCTGAACCACCACAGCAGTGTGCTTTATTGTATGTATGCGGGGAAATAGGAAGTGAGGTTTCTTTTCATGACAAACTGTCACCATTTGGCATGGGTAGCAGTGCTTTACAGGTGCTCCTCCTCCATTTTGGCCCTCAGAACCACAGTCTTTAGTCATTCTTCTATCGGGGTACTTAAAAGATCCCACGTGCTTGTCAAAAAGAACAGGGTTAAAGAGCAGCTGTCTTTGCATATGTGTTGTATCATGTGTCTCTGTGTAATGAGAGAGCCTTACAAATGCTTTAACCCGATTTTGTCGAGCTGCGTCCTTGTAATTCAGTCTCCTACTGCAAGGAGGGCCATTAGCAAAACCTTTCGTTTCGTTTCTCATTTCATGATTACTATATTTGTTTGTACCTGTCATGTGTAGGCTGGCCCTAATGCTTTCTCTGTCCTTCTTATATTACTTTGTTATAACTGCACCATACTGTTGGCTTGTTACCTATGGCCTTAGTTATAACTGTAGTATCCTTGTGTGTATCTATTTACTTTTCTATATTCACTTTTTCTAAATAAATATAATTTGCTTGGCGCCGCACACACAACACAACTGAACTATTCAACCAGGTACCCTAGTCTTCTCACAGGGATCCCACTACATACTACAATATCTCCATTTCTTCCAACTTTTTCAAGAGCTTCCAACTTATCTTTCATTAGGGTAGAAATTATCAGCTGCCTCGGGATGACCACTATAGCAGCCTTGAATGATGCATTAATTGTATCTCCATGTCAAGATCCAACTCCCCTTGGTTTAGCTGGCCGCTTTGATGCATATAATTATATGACTAGTCACACTGTATTTACACACTGTTGGTTTATAGATACTGTATATACTTTTACTGTATTTAAACAGGGTAATTCCATCAGTACAGTAATTTGTAAAAAAAAATTAGTTTTTCAATGGAAGCCCTAAGTCAGGTCTCTAAATTTAAAACACAGAGCTTTGCTTGAGAGAATGCCTCGTTGCTACACTTTGAGCATGTTTGCTCACTTTGAAACTACACGTGAACCTTGTTTCTTGAGTTGTTAAGTCACGGCTTGTTGATTATATTTTTCTCTGCTTCTTCCTTAAGGTTATTTGCTTTCATGGTTATCATGGTATTACTTCACAAACTCTAGTTCTCTTACAGCTTTATGGTCCCTATATTTTATTGATTTTAATTCATAGTTCTCTGTGTTGTGTCTTAAAATACTACATATTGTTGACATTACAATCAGGTTTGATTTGTAATTTGAAATCACAGTCTCACCTCTTCTCTACAATTTGCCTCAAAATCTGTATTAAAGAGTTTTTATAGTTCTAAAGCATTGTTTCTACTGGCTTTAAAGTGCTTTTCTAGCTCTTATAAATGCGATTTTATTCTGTATGCTCATCCGGTAGAGTTGCAGTGATTTTTTGGAGCTCTTCATCTCCTGCTCTCAGTCTATTTATCCTTCATTCCTAGGTGGAAAATAGATCTTCCATTAGTGCTTTCCATTACCTCTTACTTTTTGGCATTCTCTTACGTTCCATCAATGTGATGTTTGTCCATTGAGCTCTGCAATTCTTGATCACCTCTAGGTTTGTGTGGGGTGCCCTTTCCCCCGTTTCCCTTGTGGATTCCACTCCAGTGCAACTTTTGCGAGGTTTCAATCCTCTCTCCTCAGTGTATGTTTATTCCCATCCCTGCGATCTCTTCTTTATCTCTGTTGTGATGGGCTCTTGTCAGTCTAGCTTTTGCCATAAGTCCTCATCTGTTATCCTCCCAGGCTATCTAATAATGCCTTGAGTGAGCCTCAAGGATTTGTTTACAAACATCTGAATTTTGTTTATCATCGCCAGGTCTAGGCTCCATATAACAGTACTGAATCGACATTTGAAGAGAAGATCCTTAGCTTTGTTTTCAGTGGTAGGGAAGTTGCATGCCACACTAGCCTTAGCAGCACAAAAGGGTGTCTTGCTTTGCTTATGCATTCTTTGAAAAAAAATCTTCACATGTGCTACCGTTTTTACCAATGAAGCTACCCTGATACTGAAACTTTTCTATTTCTACCACTGCCTTCTTTCCTGTGTTAACTGAACCGTCTTGTTTTGTCATAACAGTATTTTGCCTTCATCGACTTGGTCTAGTTATGTTCATCTTTAGTTTAACTCTCTCCCCTGAAGGTCTTAGGTCCTCCTTCTTGCGATTCATATGCTGTAGCCTGTGGGTCAATAGAGCTATATCGTCTGCAAACTCCAGCTGGTCTCCATCAGCTGCCATAGTACACCTTTATCTGATAACCAATATGCTTCTCTTGTTACCCAATCTAGGGCTATAAAGAAGAGAAGGTGGGATAGCAGACATCCCTGTCTCACCCCGGTCAACATTTGAAATTATTTTATCTGTTAACCTGCCATTGTGGACAACTTGTGCTGTAAATCTTTTATAAAACTTCCTGATGATGTTGACAATCTTTGTAGGAGCACCATAGTGTCTAAGCATCTTCCAAAACGTTTTTCTATGGATACTATTGAAGGCTTTTGGAAGTCTGTAAAGCATATTTATGTCGATGTCTGCCACTCCACTGAGTGTTCAACAATGATTTATAGTGCTGCAATGTGGCCCGGCTTGCTTTTGTCTAAGCTTGGTGTCTACTATGCCTTTCATTCTATTTAGTAACACCCTGTGCAGTACCTTGCTTACAATACTTAGCAGCATAATAATAGCTCTCCGAGTTCCCATTCTTTGATGACTTAATCAGTGTCCTGTTGTCAGTCCATTGGTAACTCCTCCTCCTTCTAGATCTTGTTAAGGAAGTCATGGTGTAGAAGACGTTGACTGATATATCTCCTCCTTCCTTGATGGTTTCTGCCAGGATGCTATTAGGTCAGCTTTACCACCCTTGAGACTTTTTAACACATTAAGAATTTCAATCTTTATAATTTTTCTTGTGTGTACTGGTATATCTGGGCTTTCTATAAGGTCTGGAGGGAGTAATGGGTCCGCGCAGTTCAATATTTGTTCAAATTGATCTTTCCCACGCTTCAGTTCTTGTTCCTTTAATCAGCATCCTCAGCCCAAATTGTTCACATAATTCCATTTGTCCTCCCTGTTAACAACATAAGGAGACAGCGTGGCTCAGTGGTCAGAGCTGGGGATTTGAATGCGGAAGACCTGGGTTCAAATCCCCAACTCGGACTACTGAATGGATTTGTCCTCGGTGATCCCAGGGGCAAATTCACCACGCTTTATAGCCAACTGGTTTGCCTCCTACCAGTTGGGATTCTTAACTGGGAGAGAGGGGAAGGGGATTTTAATATGATACTGAAAAGCCCCTTTTGGGGAGTTATCATTAAATATTTATATTTTTTATTATTATTAATTTATATAAAATGTACAGTAGTTTATCTTGACTACACATGTTCATCCAACACTTTCAAAATGACTGTTCTTTCCAAAGTTGAATATTTGTCCTGGGCTCTCCATCTAGACTGAGCACTCACATACAGCTAATAGTATCCTTACCTTTAAGGAACCCACGATGACTCAAGTTCTAGGCCCAAGTCCTAACCTCAAGTAAAGATAGCACAAACGTGCTAGTAGCTAACTTGAAGCCACTATGTTGAGCACTATAGCCATGTTGGTAGCGGACTTAATACCCCTTTAAACTATCATAAAAGTTAGTGAACAGTGAACCTGAATGCTAGCAGCCATGGACAGCTGTTTTGGTCTTTTTAGGCCCATCAGCATGGCATAGCTAGCAAACAGGCTCAGGTTCGCTATGCCTTGCTGCTGAGGTCTAAAAAGACCGAAACACCTGTCCATGGCTGCTAGCAATCAGGCTCACTATTTTTATGGTAGTTTAACGGGGTTTAAAGCCCCCTACCAACGTGGCCATAGTGCTCAATATAGTAGCTTCAAGTTAGCTACTAGCACGTTTGTGTTATCTATACTTGAGTTTATAGCCACATCCCACAAGCATTGCTCTTTTACCATTACCAAGTCCTTAGCATTTGATATTCACTTGTAACTGGTTTTCTATGATAACTTACAATATACAAGTACTGCGTTTTTGTAAATTATTTTGTTTCATTGTCTTATAACTTTTTTTTACTGAGCATAGACCTCGAGGGGAAGTTGTTGAAGTAGATGATGCTGATCTGATCATTGGTTGTGATGGAGCGTATTCTATGATAAGGAGAGAGATGATTAAAAAACCGAGGTATCTACACCAGCATCTTTTAAATTATTGTTAAACATCTTGGCTGACTTACCGTACCCTTAGGTTAATTTTTCTTTTTTTTTTCGACCCCCTACCCCCAAGCTTATTAGGAACTCCCCGTTAATTATTTTTGAGAAATTATCCAAGCATTTTGCTACAAAGGCCCTTCCTGTCATGTTAATGTGTGAAAGCACTTCAAATACTTGTTGAGATCTTCAATTTTTTTAATTTAATTATTAAACTTACTTCCTGAAGGACTGCCGAGTAATTAATTCTAAAGCAAGGTAAAATGTTGAATTTTGTTTTTGGCAAATTTCATTGAATGCTTCGGTATTTGCCCCTGAAAATTGTCCTGTTCGTATTCATTTTAAAAAATTCTCAGTATTTTTATATCTTTCTTCATCAACAGCTTCTTAGTGATTTCTATTCCATTCCATTTGAACAACTCCATTTTAATTAAAAATTCCTGTTTTTCAAATTCTTGCTTGAAGTTCATGACGTCATGTATCATGTGTTGCAGTGCAATGAACTCAGATTACATAAGTTATTAAAAGGGTTAGAGACTTTCAGTTCGAGTTTTGTTTACAACTATTAAATGCACGCGGTGGCCATACAATGAACAAAAAATTGTCTATAATGCACTCAGCTTTACTTTCTGCATTATTAGAACTTCTCGTTCAAGGTGGACTACATTGATAACACAGGATGTGCAGTAACTGTAGCTGTGTTGTGTATCGACAGAAGAAGATACTTTCCTTTCTTTTAATACTCACCGCAGAAATTAATTTCTTTACAGATATGACTATTGTCAGACGTACATTGGGCATGGCTACAAAGAATTATGCTTGCCTCCATCATCAACGGGGGAGGTAAACAGTCTTGATATTATATCTGCAGGGTTTCTACATAGTAGTTTCTTGATTCTTACAAAATTTTAAATCTCAATTAACGTACGATTATTTTCAACTTTTGTAGATTTTGCTTTTAAAATTTCAGTTGGTCAGTTTTTGTTCCCAAAACACAGTCATGGTGCATTGTGGTTTACATGACTTATTTAGAACACATTTTTTTCTTCTTGAGTCAAAAAAATTTAGTTTTAGTAAAGATTATAAATTAGCTTACAGGAAAAGTAGTTATTCATTTTTTTAA
The DNA here is from genome assembly GCA_024336925.2 of Zoanthus solanderi. NCBI lineage: Eukaryota > Metazoa > Cnidaria > Anthozoa > Zoantharia > Zoanthidae > Zoanthus > Zoanthus solanderi. The sequence continues at coordinate 2,903 of JANCMA020272258.1, read as the reverse complement.
AAGTGTTTTGGAAGTACTTTACAGTATGTAATCTCTTTTATAAAGTGAATAAAACTTAGAACAAGTTTAGATGTAAGCAAAACTTAGTATGTAAATTAAGATAACATATTTTTCCTGTGTTACAAGTAGTTAAATTTTAAAATTTTACACCATAGTGAATTGAGAAAGAACATTTAAAAAAACTGACGTTTCGGACTGTACTCCTTCATCGGAGTGAATGCATGAATTGTAAATAAAGAGGTGTTTATATAGCGATGTAAAGCAAGATAAGGCAATGAGATAGATATGTAAAAAACAAAAGGAATTAAAAGGGTGGAGATGTGTGAGAAAAAATTGTTAAAAAGACAAATAGACTCCGGGACAGCAGAAGTTTAACAGAAAGTAACCGTTCATTTATCCCGTGGGGATTAAGAGTGCCCATACCTTGAATTAGTCGCATTTCTTTAGTCTTGCGACAATCGTTACCGCCATTGATGACAGAAAGACTAGATGCTACAAAATCAGAAATAGAATGATTAGAAGAATTGAAATGGCGAGAGACAGGTTTAGATTGATTGTTTTCGCGTAGATTTTTTCCTGTTGAGCTATCTTTGTGGTAAGTACATGCTACAATATCACAAGATCCTTTTGGACCATTTTTTTGACACCCAGTTCTTGTACCAAAATATCAATGGGTAAACATAGCAACAAATAATTAGAAAAAAATTCGGTATATCCTTGTATTTATGTTACATTGTTGTCCGTACTTCTTGGCAGCACAAAATGGCGATAGGATATCTCCATATTTGGCCTAGGAATGAGTATATGATGATAGCTCTCCCTAATCAGGTACGGTACTCTGTTTATAAAGATTTTCTGTACAGTACATGTTGTATTGAAGTGCAACATTGTAGATACAGCATATGACCTATCTGCTTCATCAGACCTGCTTTGGAGTACGCTGTTCCTGTCTGGGCCTCACTTCCATCATACCTGAGTGCCGAGATTGAATCTATACAACAGAGAGCCTTGAAAATAATTTTTAGATCTGAGTATTATTGCTATAGTAACTGCCTTGAAAAAGTCAATCTCCTTCCCTTACACCAGAGAAGAAAGAAAATTTGCCAAGAATTTATCAAGAAGAATAAGAATGTAAGCCCAATCAAAGCTATCTTAAACAGACTCAGGAACATTATCAACCATGGATATAATTTGAGATCTGGAACCACCAACTACTTTAGAATTACAATCAACTCTGAGAGACTGAGCCGTTTTGTAACCAATCTCAATTTTTAAATTTTTAATATTGTACATATGTTATATTTTATATATTTTATTATTGTAGTCATGATATACTTCCTGTAATATACTTCATTCTGCAAGAGGAAACAATAAAGTTATTATTATTATTATTACAGTATACAAAGGCTGCTCTAAGATGAAACGTTTCGATCGTCACTGTAATGAGCAGCTGACATTTTGAGTATTAGAGAGCAGCCCTACACTACTTAGCAATTAGAATACGAGCTCGAAATTTCTATCGATTGGCGATAGAAATTGAGAGCGAGTGTTCTAATTTTTTTAGTAGAAATCCTTGAAGAAGAAACAAAAGAACAACAATACTTTTTTTGATAAGTAATTATTGAATTTATTAAACAACCAATGCTGATAGCGAGTGAGGATACACCAGCGACTATTCGTCGAGTGAAACTGTCAAACTGATACTTCAAATTCTTTTTTTCTTACCTTTGAGATTTTTTTGACCATATTTTCTTGCTATTTTAGTTTTCTCTGGAATTGCTTTTTGAATAAGAGCGTTTAATTCCTCTTCCGAAACGTCTTATGAAAAGCGGGAAAGGGCCGCCATATTGAATTACTTGTTTTCATCCTGCACACGCTATCTATCACCTGATAGTTAGAAAATACGGTAACCAATCAGATTTCAGTATTTGCGATAAATAGTGAATAGATTCCTACTAATTTTCGTTATGCAAACAATCTTGATTAGGAACTGCCCCACTATTTGAGGCCTTTCCACAAGGTGGCAAGTTTCCTATTTTTTGATTTCCCTATTTCTCAGCAGTCTGTTTGACTTCAATTTTTTAAAAAAGCCAAACAGGCAGCGAAGACTAGAAAGCAAATACTCTGGTAAAAAGAGTTCTTCCTCATAATGGTGGCATGGTCGGCGTAATTGGTAATATCTTAGCCTTAAAACTAGCCACAAGGTCCTAAATTTGATCCCTGACTCTGCTTAGATTTCAATCTTTATTATTAGTATGTTCTGGTCCCCTCCAGGATGAGTCAAAAACCTGCTAAGACTACAAAATTGGGAGATAAGCTCGGCCCAGAAAATGGATAAGCTATTTATTAGCTTTATACTCCCATAGAGTGAATTGAAAAACTCTTTAGTTATCCAGACGAAAGTAAGGGCAGTTATACAGTAATAGACTAATAAGAATTTGCCCTTTGATTATTTTAAAAATCACTTTTCTAATCAAAACTTGACATAAAGCTATTTGAAAAGTATCAAGGCTGTAAAGTAATAATACGTTCAAACCTTGGGAAACACCTAGGAGTGTCATAAACGCCCTTTGCTGGCTGATAATATTACGACAGATCACGGAAATCTCACAAATTATAGTAGACAGTTGTTGAGTTATATTTGTAGTTTCAGGATCATCGCAGGCAAGTTCCAGGGGGTAAAGGTGTTGTATGGCACGTTCCAGAACTCCCCGTCCAGCTCTCAACTTGGCTGCTCGCACTTCACCATCCCTACCAACGATGAGGTCCAGCACAATCCCAAGCTTCCAGTAGTTTTTGTCTTTCACATCTCCCTTGATAATTAGTACATCTCCCTTGATAATTAGTACATCTCCCTTGATAATTAGTACATCTCCCTTGATAATTAGTACATCTCCCTTGAT
>JANCMA020272155.1:0-12411 GCA_024336925.2 Zoanthus solanderi | reverse complement strand
AAATTCCGCTAAAAATGCTTTTTTTAATTCGGGCCAGTCTTTACGTTTCTCTTCTGGGACTGTCAACAAAAAATCTAGCTTGTCGTCCGGTAAACCCAGTGCAGCCTTCCCAGCTGTTTTCGATTTGTCCCATCCACACGCTGCGGCGTAAGTTTCTACCCGTAAAATCCACTTGTGGATATCTTCGCCTGCTTTCCAATGCACCTTAGTACGGTCTTCGTTTGTTGACATCGCTGCCACCAGTGTAAAGTACGAAATCTAACTGAAACAACCACGAGCAAGCAAGCTCGAAATAAACACACCAAGAACTAGTCAGAGTTTAATTTTGATTCCTTTACCACTTACCTATTCATTTGTATACTATTTTGTTTTATTTATTTTCATACGTGAAAGGCCTTAGAGGATCTCGCCAGAACGACATCTGTTTTTCATGCGGCTACAAAGGACATTGGAGCTCAGACTGCTTCAGAAGTGCCTACAAATCATCTACAAACTTCCAAGGGATATTTCCCAAGAAAAGACCCCTACAACGGCTCACTCAAGTCAAATGGAAGTGCTGGTACAGCAAAGTGACTCGGTCGGAACCATCAGACAGTGAAAATTTATTATTTGAGGTACAAAACCATGATTTGTTAGAGGGTGAAATAAATTCTAACTTCAAAAGCCCGAATGTACGTGGGAGGTTGCAGAGTCATGTAGATTTCTGGAGGAGAATGGACGCATCACTGGCCGTATATTCTCTCTACCATTTTGGAGGGTTATAAGATACCGTTTTTGACAACGCCCCCTAGATTTAATCTCAAAAATAATAGATCTGCACTTGAAAATCAAGCCTTTGTTATCAAAGCTATAGATGAACTTCTTAGCGGAAACTGCATTTCTAAGACTACACCTCAAGCTATTCATAACATCAATACCATTTTTGTAGCCGTCCAACCTTGGATTTAAGACTTATCAACCAACATCTCAGGAAATTTAAGTTGAAGTACGAAGATTACAGGAAGGCACTTGAATATTTTGTCAAGGGCGGCTAATAAACTTTGACCTTAAAAGCAGTTATCACCACATCGATATTTGTGGTCACCACAGGAAATATCTGAGATTTTCGTGGACCTTCCCCGACGGAACCCCCCGCTTTTTTGTTTTCAATGTTTCACCATTCGGATTGTCCACAGGCCCTTATACTTTTACTAAACTTTTACGCTCATTAATTAAATTGTAGCGACCTAGAGGTTTGAATTGTGTTGTATATCTAGATGACGGTATAGCCTTTGAAAATTCGTTTGAGCTTGCAAGCTTCCTTGAAGGTGAAAGAAACTGCCGGTTTTGTAGTTAATGATCAGAAAAGTACATGGACACCCGTAAGGGAAATCAACTGGTTGGGAATTACCTGGTATTGCGAGTCTGGCGCTATTGCAATTAAGCAAAGCAGAATTGCGAAAGCTATCAATATTACAGAATGCCTGTTGTCTAAAACGCAAGTTTCGACAAGTGAACTTTCAAAGCTTGTTGGTTCGATTATGTCCATGAGTGCAGTTCTGGGACGCCTCTCTCGTATAATGACTAGGCATTGTCAGATTGCAATTGCTGCATCGTCGAGTTGGGATAAGGCCTTTGAACTTGCCCTTAGTTTTTGTCTTATTGATCTTAAATTTTGGCAAATTAACATTTTCAGACTAAACAAGAACCACTACTGTAAGCCTATGCATTGCAAGTTTTAATTTAGAACCTGAAAAATAAGAAAATACATAAGTAAATAGATAATTGAGATAGCAAAATGACTGTCGACAATCCTTTATTTCACCTTCTTTATTTCATATTACAATTCGCAAAACATGCCCTTTTGGCTTTGAGCCCTTTCGGCGTTGTGCCCTTTCGGCAATGTGCCCTTTCGGCAATAAACATAAAACTTCAGTTTATTATTTTTTACAGAGCATGGTTCATTGTGTTCATACGTAGTGCAACTATATTGCTGTCCCACCAACTTGATCCAATTGTTGATTTACTGTTACGCCCGTGGATACAAGCTTCATTTCCTTTGAAATAGAAATACTCGCTAATACACTTGTAATGACGTTACCACAACAATGGCCAGAAAATTGCGGAGGGTCATGCCGGAACGACAACAGTCGCACAAACATTGTTCGCATTTTAAAATAAAGTTCATCACTTTGGGAATTATGGATACAGGGGGGACTACAAAATAATTTTCTCCTTCCCATGACTGATAAAACGCGTCCACTCCTGATGTACCTGGATTCCGAAATCGGGAATAAAAACGTGTTGTTTTAGTGTTATAAAACGACGCAAAACAGCCAAGTGTATGAGAACCTCATTTGCTTTCCAGCACCAGAAAAAACTTGTGTGATAGTTGCCAATCATCACAGTCCTTAAACTTGCTAATTGCGTCTGCTCGGAAGTTAAATTCTCTTGGGATCCACTGTACGTGGAGATCTATATTGTTCGACATGCAATAAGAAAATATATCAAATGCCAGTTAATGTAAAGCCAATTTCATGCTACCTATATTCACAATACGTGCCGTCGCCTGATTGTCTGTAAACCACTTAACAGAAGAATTGTGCAATTTCTCGCCAAATGCTTCAAGACTGTATAAAGTTGCAATCAACTCAAGATGAGTGGAACTTAATGTTTTCTCACTGTCACTAAACATTTTATGAGGAACAAAGCTCTGATTTCCTTTAATAAGAGCTCCGCAAGCACTGTTGCTTGCATCAGAATACACAATCTTACTAAAACTTGCAATGGGCTTGCAGTAGTGGTTCTTGTTTAGTCTGGGAATGTTAAAGTGCCAAAAGTTAAGTTCAATAAGACAAAAACTATCAAGTTCAAAGGCCTTATCCCAACTCGACGATGCAGCAATCGCAATCTGACAATGCCTTGTCATTATACGAGAGAGGCGTCCCAGAACTGCACTCATGGATATATATTCGAACCAACAAACTTTGAAAGTTTACGTGCCGAAACTTGCGTTTTAGACAACAGGCATTCTGTGCTATTGATAGCTTTCGCAATTCTACTTTGCTTAATTGCAATAGCGCCAGACTCGCAATACCAGGTAATTCCCAAGCAGTTGATTTTCCTTACGGGTGTCCATGTACTTTTCTGATCATTAACTACAAAATCGGCAGCTTCTAAATCACCTTTCATATGATGCGACACCACAATTTAATTAATAGGCGTAAAGCTTAGTAAAAATATAAGGGGCTGTGGACAATCCGAATGGTAAAACATTGAAAACAAAAAAGCGGGGGGTTCCGTCGGGGAAGATCCAAGAAAATCCCAAATATTTCCTGTGATGACCACAAATATCGATGTGGTGATAACCGCTCTTAAGGTCAAAGTTTATTGTATAGCTGCCCTTGGCAAAATATTCAAGTGCCTTCCTGTAATCTTCGTACTTGAACTTATATTTCCTGAGATGTTGGTTGATAAATCTTAAATCCAAGATAAGTCTTTTCTTTCCGCAAGGTTGGACGGCTACAGAAAGGGGATTGATGTTAGGAATAGATTGAGGTGTAGCCTCAGAAATGCAGTTTCCGCTAAGAAGTTCATCTATAGCTTTGATAACAAAGTCTTGATTTTCAAGTACAGATCTATTATTTTTGAGATTAGATCTAGGGGGTGTTGTCAAAAAGGTATCTTATAACGCTCCAAAATGGTAGAGAGAATATACGGAGATGCGTCCATTCCCCTCCAGAAATCTACATGACTCAGCAACCTCCCACGTACATTTGGGCTTTTTTAAAAAGTTAGAGTTTATTTCACCCTCTAACAAATCTAATGGTTTTATACCTCAAATAATAAATTCTCACTGTCTGATAGTTCCGAGTCACTTTGCTCTACCAGCACTTCCATTTGACTTGAGTGAGCCGTTTTTGGGGTCTTTTCTTGGGAATGTCCCTTGGAAGTTGGTAAATGATTTGTATATATAGGCACTTCTGAAGCAGTCTGAGCTCGATCAAATGTCCTTTGTAGCCGCATGAAAAACAGGTGTCGTTCTGGCGAGATCCTCTAAGGCCTTCCATATATGAAAATGAATAAAACAAAATAGTATACAAATGATTAGGTAAGTGGTAAAGGAATCACAATTAAACTCTGACAATAGACTGGAAAAAAATCAAAAGGAAAATAGTAACGGTGTTTGCGAAAAGCTATAACTGGAGTGACTGCTTGTACACTTAATTCAGCTTAATTAGCTATCTCTGCGGGGGACTACAAAACCTGGACCCCTATTTGGACCCCCAAATGGACCCCTATCTGGACCCCCATAAAACATTTTTAGAAAAATGTGTTTGTTTTTCTTTAAAAACATAAAAAACTTATGTTTTGTGTCCTTAGACTTTATGCGCTACATAAATGTTCATCGACTGGTCAACAAATTTTTCGAGATTGTGGTCAGTCGGAGAACATTTGATATGAACTCATCCATGTGACCCGTCATTCATGACGTATTTAGCCAATGCCAGCGCATTCGAATCAAAAACGCACCAGCAGTATAACAATTTCACTTATCAATAATCACCGAAATAATTCGATAATCCAGCGAGAAAATTATTACTTACTACGATAACAATTTTTTTTCTTTTTAAAAAAAAAGAACCAGTGAGCAGCACATGGAATATGTTGTAAACTTTTTATTTCTCCGACGCGTTTCGTCTGAAACAACAGACTTCTTCAGGGAGTTTACAATATAACCAGATACAGCGGTATATATACACTGTCACAGAATCTACTCATACTACTTTTAAATTACTTCAAAACAAACGGAAGTTACAATAGTTCTAAAATATGCTGTAAGGTGTTAAAAGTAATAAAATATGCTTGGGGCCTCTGGTTAGCACTCGTGCAATAGTTTTAAAATTCTCAGTTGGTGATTTCTAAATCTCGTACGGTAGTTTATATTTCTCAGTAGGTAAATTTAAACTCATTATACTTTTGTCCTGTTTGGCTTGCCATAGATTTCTCATCATTTCAAACCGCCACAGAAATAAGAACAAATCAAGAACAAATTGAGCTAAAGCGGCCAAAAAATTAAGAACATTGAGCCCCGTCAAAATTTAATGGTTCTTATAAAAAAATTTCCTGTAGTTTAATTCCTTCTTTTAGAATCGCAAATCTGTCTAAAAGGCATGAAACCTGCATTTCCAAAAGTAATCTTACCTTCGCTTATATTTGTCTTTTGTCCAATCTTCAATGTGTATATCTTCTGTGATTCCAAACAATCTGATGCCAAAAGCTTTCATACGTCTCCTATTTATACAAGTCCAACCCATTGAGATTAAAGCGTTTTAATTCGCTTACAAGTCATAAACAAAAGGAAGGATGCATTAGAGGTAATTAAAACAAACAAATTGGAGCCCGCAGTTTCAAGGTAATCCGAATATAGCTTTCAGTTTTTCACGGCGAGTTTCAATATCTTAACAGCGACCGCAATGCGTGTTTCCGTTAATTTAAGTTTCGTACGGGAAACGTTTATTCAAATGCATTGATACGGCGATTCGGATTACTAACCTTACCATTTTAGGCAATGTCTCTTTGACCATATTAATGTATTTTGTTCTTTGACAGAAATAGTTTTAAAAACTTCCATCTCAGTTTTGTATCTAACAGTTATACGAAAGTGTACCATTTTTCCTGTGGCTTCTGAGCAGTGTTTTGAGTCTTGCAAAATCATCTTGAAATTTTCGCTAAATTACCACGTTTTCCCTCCATTGAATCTATCCATATTTAAATCTTTTATATATTATTACACATTTGTAACGCAACAATAATTGCTCTCCAACAAAGCTGGCAGCATTCCCAAGGCCCTCGACAGAGCTTGGAAAACCTGTCAGTTTAGGCGTAACAAATTCCCCTTTGCAACTAATTCACCTTGACATTATGAAAAAGTTGTCGAATTTAAAAGACGTGATCAGAAAGTTATTGCAATAAATGCTAAACATTTCATAGCCTGTGGAAAAGTTAGCATGATAATTTTTCGGACTTTTTTAAATATCAGGGTTTTTTTTTTTCAAGACTTGATTAGGTATACAAAATGTAGTTTTTGTATTGGAACTGTGAAATTGGAGGTTTGCAGTCGCACGTAAACAAGATGTTCTTTATTTGAAAGCGAAAAAGCGCGCGGAGCTCAATATAGCATTGAACATCAAGTGTGGTTTACCACTTCAGTAAACCAAACTGGCAATATTATATATAGTCAGTTAAGTGTCACTTTCGCTTAAAATTTTTGTCGCTCCATAAGTCAGATTTGCTTCAAATTATGACATTAAATTGACTTGGTTCAAAATTCCAACAACAATCTTAACTAAATTCAATTCACATTCGAGGCACTTTATACCCCATAGATTGGCATCGCTTCTTATTCAGCGCGTGCTTTAGCTCCGGACAGTACCTTAAGCGCTGAAAGAGAGTGATAACTTCTGTAACGCAAGGAAAAACTTAACAAAGTGTGACGTTAATAGTAACGCAAAACATTCGCCCGTTCAAATCCAGACACATTCTTGCTCATGGTCGTGAACAAGAAGCGGTATTCATAACAGAAAAACTGAAGCGAGCGAGCGAGCTCACTGTATTGGATTTTGACACGCGGACTGCATGTATCATGTGCACAATTACTTGAATGTAATTAAACTTCTCATGGAAGTAACCATCGTTTTATTAAACTCCGTAATGCACTCAATCTGATAACCTTTGGACTAGGAATAACCAAAGGTTAGGAAATGCTAGTTGTTTTATAATTTGCAATGTCAAACAATAATGCATTGGCACGCGACTTTCTTGACGAATAGTATTAAAACAAGGAAAGAACGGGTAAACTTTATATATGCAGCCAATACAACTAAAGGCATTGTTGCGGAATATTCTGTTTCTGTACCCATGATGCTTGTCACCTTTATTCGATTAAATTGAATACTTGACTGCAGAGATTAGTTAAAAAGTTCATGGTTTTTTAACGCGGTACAAAATCGAGCTGCATGCGAAAAATTTTCTCAAGTGATCGAAATTCACTGATATTCATTCAGCTAGGTTTGACTGTATACATCCTGGTATAGTCTCGATTGTTTTACTTTTCATTAATCCTTCCTGGCAGTTTTAACTAATAAGGAAAGAAAGTTAAACAATGTTTTGGCTAAGACGAAAATTGTGGGTTTCCGTAACGCATGCGAAGATGTGACGTTAGTAGTCACACAAAACAGTCATCGCCTCTAAATTGTTATTGTTTTCGCTTTGTAGAATGATAAATTCTTGTGGATAAAATTCACCGGTCTGCAGTCTAGGCAATATACTGGCTTATTTCACTTTTATTGCAGTGCGTATTGCGGAGCTCAATTTATTGCTTTCTAATCATTCGCTTTGGGCTATAAACTCGTAATAAATTACAGTCATGGAGGAAGTTGAATAACTTTTTCACGCAATAAGGCATGGCAGTTGTGGAATGTGAAGTCACAAGTTACACCAAACATTATTGTTCACCTACATGTCACTGGAGTTCTAAAAGTATGAAAATTTGAAGTTTGGTTAAAAACAACAAATTCTACAACTTCACGTTTTTTCAATAACTTATTAAACCATCCCGTGATAAACTGCGATATTGAGAGAAATTTCTTGCCCGTAGCATATTTATATGGTAATTGAAGTTTGAACAACCCTAGCTAAACTGGCCTCAACAATGACTCTTCAGGCTTGTCGCTAAGAATCGGTAGCGTGAATACATTTACCGTTTTGCTGTAGTAAATTGTTATTACAGGCATACTAGAAACTCTTATTACTTAGTTAGTGACTCTAAGACACCAATCTTTCATGGTGTTGTTTTACTGATCTTTATTAAACAATTTTTATGGCTAATGAATTTAAAATAATGTTATTAGAAATTATTTAGAAAGTTGGCTTCATGTTATGCCGATATTGTTCAGAATGTCTTTGAGAGAAAACTTACTACTTCAATATTAAAAGAAAATAACTTTGGCTTTCTTAATTTAAATCTGGAAATAGACAGAAAAACTATCATTGGCTGGTATATTTTAGCCAAACTTCTATGAACTTTATTCTTCAGAAGCTAGTCAAGTTTATAGACAAAAACGATTTGTTTATAGTGAGTGTGCTGGGATTTTTCATTAGCCAATTTTAATGATTTTGAAAAATCTAATTCAAAATCTCGATAAATGCTTTCATATTTCAGTTCTATTAGTTATTGTTATTTATATGTAATAGCCAGTTAGCTATATAGTCCTTATTAGATCTTAATTGCAATTAGTTCATTCATTCTTTTGCCAAGTAAAAGTTCCAAAGTTACTTTGTTATAACGCTTTTGAATCGCACAATTCTTTCCTTCACAATTTGAATATATTCTGATTTGTAAAATAGATTTGTAGTTTATGTGTTTCATTTAAGTCAATATTTTATGAAAATATGTAACAGACGCACAGACGAGAGTTTTGTGTTCATGCTCATCTTTCTGGTTGAAATAGAAGGATAACTGCAATGCAGTACAGCGAGCAGCGTGTTGCTCTTGCTATAATTAAAAGAGCATTTACTTGTGTGGTTGTTCTTGAACATAGCCAGTAAAAGTTCTTTTACACTTACAACGTCCTAAACGATGTATAGGCAATGTTTAAGGAAATGAAGTTTGCTTGGAATACCGGGAATTTCGTTTTTATTTATTTATTTATTTATTTATTTTGCAGGAAGTCTTATGACCGATCGCTCAAACACTTTGCTTGCTAATCCATTTATGGTCACAAGCGTTTGATATATAATCGCTGATTTTCCCCTTTTGAACAAGGAACTTGAGGTAAAAGTATATCGGCTACATTTGCCTCGTTTTTGAAAAGCATATTTGCAAAGTGTTAATTGATAGCATAAGAATTAAATGTTCACGTTTGTTTGAGTAGTTCATGAATATCGGATGCTAGCTGTAAAGTTATCTTTAGTTACAATAAATGTTTTAAAAGAAATTTCTTATAGATGAAATCACATCTTTCGAACCAGATCGAGAGAGTATAATGCGTATTTCTAGTTTTCAAAACCACTTCAAAATAAGAAGTATCTACTCATATCAGTGAAGGGGTCGGGATATCCCGGCTAAAGACTCGTAATAGAAAGTAAAATGGCGAAGAGCAATATTTGAATGTTATTTTTGATCTTCCAACCACAATTTTGTTTCTCTTCTAATTTTCCTGGTACCGTTTTTAGAATAGTTTTATAATCACTTAAATTTTTTGCCAGGGGCATAACTTCAATTTTGGTACCAGTACCAGTGGTCAACGTGGAGCTAAAAGTAAAGTCATATCCGTTTTTTTTTTGTTTTTTTTTTACCACGCTTTCAATCCCAAGGTGGTCAAATTTAATTTATAGCATATTCAATTACAAAGAAGTAAACTATTTTTTATTCATAGAAGGATTTACGTAAAAACGCTACAATTGCTATAATACTGGCTTCTTATGTAACGATGGATAATTACCTTAAAATTACTTATACAATAATATAAAAATGTTTTACCCCCCTAGTTTAATAATTTTGATTATAAATGTTTTGACTGTGTCGGTATATAGATCAATTGGAACCAAAACATGATGCCTGTTAGGCGTATTAAAAGAATATAATCTGACGCCTGAGTTTTGGGATGTTAATGGTAATTTCAGTGTTAAAGCATGCAACTGAAAATTTGCAATGATTGGTCACTTCGTTAGGTTGAAGCAATTTAAATCTCTAGATAGGCAAATTATCTTAAACGTTCTCTTTGCTTGGATAAATGTTTCTTCTCTCTAACAGCCTCAGTTGCCCTGAATAATTTTTCAAGTGATCTGACAGCAGTGACTGACCGGCGTATCCTGCTCAACGAATTAAATAAACGTTTCCCTTTCTTCACATTTTTACTGACAATATCTGAATGAACGTCATTCATTTCCCAAACCATAATTACCATAATTTTACTTAATTACTAAATTAAATAGATTTTTTTTCTCTCAATACGGGCTAAAAACATCAAAAATAGCCTTAATTGTTTTCTTTGCAGTTTGAAGGTATGGATTCAATTTATCTTTTATTTCTGTCTATTTCAAATCAATACTATCAATGGCGAGTTAGTCTTTCGCAATTACTTGGTGAACTTTCATGACATTGAAAATAATGCATATAATGAAATTCGTGATTAAAATTTCAACGAAAAATCCGAGAGATATCCTGTTTTTGATAAACTTGACAATATGGTAAAAATTCTTTTTAATAATTTTGGACTTTCGTATGTAGATCAGTTTCTGCATATGTAACTATGGCTATGCCGGGTCAAGAGAAAACAATAGTTGTTGTAGTTATTACTCAAGACTAACTTTATTACATTTATATAAGACTAAAGTTCACATCTTAGGTGATACCATGTATTTATATGGGAATACCGAAATAAATTGTCGCTTGTGTTGTTTTATGCGTGACATGCAGGTGATCGACATTTCAAAATACCTAGACAGTGAATCCTCGTCTGCTCGAGTTTTCCTTTACACTGATTTTTCATTGAAAAAGCTTTCTTGTTCGTGTAGACGACGAGCAAGTTTTCCTTGACAAGTTTCTGTTCAGTAAATCAATAATATTGTCAAACTTTCCTTGTTGCCCGTCTCCACGAGCAAATTTCAGGCTTGACAATTTTTTCTGGCGTGCTAGCTTTTCCTGGACAAGGAAAAGATGTCCACTTTTCTCTATATACAGACAAGTTTCTTTTTCTTGTCAAAAAAGACTTATCAAGGAAAAATTGCTTGTATAGAGACGAAGCTTAAACATAAACTGTTTAAATCATTTTTAACAATAATAATGATAATCTCGCTAACTTTGATTTTTCTAAGTTACAAGTTTTACCAACTCGAAAAGCATTTTAAAAACTTATACTTAAAAAAGCTATGCATTTATTCATGACCATGTTTCATTCAGTTCGGCAAAACAAAAAGTTTCATTCTAATAATTTAAGTGGCCATGGATGCAGCTCGTGTGTAGGTTGTTGCGTTGCAAAACATGAAAACTAGAAAAACAATTTCTTTCAATTTTAATCTCCAACATCTCCAGTTATAGTTGAAATTACTATCATCGCATTAAAATATACTTCATTTTTGGGTAAAGTTTTTAAGAAAGTTTTAAAACCATGCAATATACGTGTGGAAGGAAATTTTCCAGTCTCGATTGGTGAGGATCTTATCTATGTTACTACATGTTTCCGTTTACGTATTTACTATGATTCCTAATCTTAAGTTTATAAATATATAATTTGAGGAAGCTTGTGAACGTGTGCATTATGTATAAAAACGTGTAACTTTGCAAACATGTATATATAGGACTTGAGAAAGAAAACTATTCATTGTGGAAAGTGAAAAAGTCCAGGATATATATTTCATCACGTTCTGTTTGCGGTGTGATTCGGTGGTTCCGTAGACTGGCAAAAAATAAATAGAGAAAGATACAAACGGCGTTCGCATGTCTTCTTATCATGGTACGATGTTTATGGAGTGTACGTTTTTTGAAGCAACGCCATTCAGAATGAATGATTTAAAGATTATTTGTCTACTCTTTCTACCCTAATATGTCTCTCGATCATTTTTAGAATGCATCGAGTTCTTATGTAGAATGCGCTGTTAAATCAAGAACAACTGATGCGGGGTACTCTGTAGTTACTCCAAAGATTTCTTACTGACTGAACAGTTGAAAAACAAGGATGCCTGCTTTAGTCTAGATCTGTCTGCAAATTTCAGAATGACTAAACGGTCATCCAAAGCAGGTCCAACAGAATCTAAAGTTTTTAAAGTTACTTTTAAAATTTAAAGAGTGACTTTCGTTACGTAAAAGAAAGAAATCCTTTTTTCTTTAACACTGAGATACCAATACTTTCTTTTAAACAGTTGAAAGATTCCCATGATTCCAGTTTGATACATAATGAGACTTTTATTATCGTCGGAGCATGATCTTGCTAAGCATGTAATACTTTAAAATTCACAATCACTAATCGCGGTTTGCCGGCATCCTCAAATTAGTTGCGCGCTCTCCTGCCAAAGGAAATTAGCCTTGTTAGCGTAACACAACAGGTGAACGGAATCGGGTATGACGTCGTATTTTATACAAATATAACTTAAATCTTGATCGTATTAAATCTGCGGCAACTAAAAGCCATAAAAACCTAATTTCCTATATTATATACTAGTAATAGCTATTGCTAAGTGCCAACGAGCAAAACAAAAGCTCGAGGATGACAGAACTGAGTTGTGCAAATACTGAGAACTGGCGCTCTAGTTTTACTATTTGAAAGCAAAATAAACTGAAATATCTCACCGCGTGAAAACCATTCGAACATAAAGAATTTTCTTGTAACATTTTGTTTTGTTTTTTAAACATTTTCATCAGTTCTGACA
>JANCMA020272049.1:0-12412 GCA_024336925.2 Zoanthus solanderi | reverse complement strand
GTAAGCCCCGATATCAGGATTTATATATGTAAAAAAGTAATAAATAAACTACAGCATATCCAATTTTTAGTGTGATACCTCTCTCCGCCCTGTTTTCAACCCTCAAATTTAATCTGTTGTAAATCCCTGGATCATCTGAGGAACCCCCTGGGTCTACAACTGAACCCTCTCTGGAGCTTTGTTAAACCAGTCTGGGTTTCATTCCCCAAATATGCGTGTAACCTGGAAAGTTTAGTTTCCTTAATTTGTCCAGTCCACACTTTCTATGAATGCCTTTTTTCGTTGGTATTTATCTTGTATGATTTTTTTGTTGTGTTGGCTCAAAATTTCCAACCTTTTCCTCATCAAACACTTTGACCCTAAGAACCTCTACATCCATTTATCTATTAATTTATTTTAACATCGACTGTACTTAGATGGGAGAAGTGCATAACACACTTTTTTATAAGAACTAATAAGGGGCCAAGTATATTTTGCAGAGGCTCATTGTGCTTAATTTTTTGGCTGCTTCAGCCTCAATTTTTTCTTAATTTTGTTCTTATTTATGTGAGCAGTATAAAATTAGAAATCAAAACAAAAAGACAAGGCAATGAAAAACAATGCGGATCGTCTTTATTTTGAGGAGACCTCTGCACATTTATCCAAGATTACTGACCACTGTGTATTTTATCCTCTCTCGCAGTCCTCGCCCACAGGCTGCAAAAGACAATTTGTTTTGGTGCCCAACAATTTTACAAGATGCAGTAAAGTTTCAAATAGAAACATTTTTACTTTTTTCAGCCTTAGCCCGAGTTTGTTCTTAAATTGTTTTTAACTTTCGGCCAATCTGAGCCTTATTGTTCTTATAAAGTTGTTCTTATAAAATAGGGTGAATTATATATATTATATGAGTTTCAAAACCACTGAAATTTAAAACAGAAATCATTCACATGATTCACACCTCTTTTGTTTGCCGTCAAACCAGGGGTGCAAAAAGGAATTTGACAGTAAATGATTTTAGAATGTGTGAGTAATTTGACTTAAAATAATTCTGATCATTGCAGGGTTTTAAAACTCTTTACAACGTATCAAAGTGCAAATTTTGTCTACATACGAAAGTTTGATCTGAAAGTAAAACAACTGTTTCTGTATTCGGGTCACCATTCTAAGACAAAGATTCTTCAGGTTTAATTATTTTAAATGAGTTTGTCTTTTTCAAAAAAAAATATTTGTTTTATAAAATGAAAAGGTGATGAACGTTTCTTTTGATTCATCCATCATCACAAGTTATGGGCTACGGGAACCTTTGTTTTTATGGATAACTGTCCTTTGTATTTGTTTTTATGGATAATTGTCCTTTGTATTACATAACCTTGGCTTCTAAGTAGAGTTCTTATTCAATTTCAAGACAGTCAATAGTTTTTTGAAGAGACTGATGAGATAACATACTCCACTGTTTGAAAGATTGAAGACAGTTTTCGTTCACCTTACAAATTTAGATTGCTACTTTTTCATTTTACCCTTTGAAAATTTGTATTGATTATTATCAAAGTTAATTTAGGACTCACGTTACGGTTGTATTAGGCTTAGAAGGTCACCCTTCAAAATGGCAAGCCAATAGCGATAGAAATCCTTTTAGTACACCGGTTTAATAGAATAAATGATAGCAGTTCTACAAAAATAATAATAAACAATACCAAATCTTTGGTACTGGACACGTTCTGTTTTTTGTTTTTTTGTAGAAAAGATATACAAAAAGCAACGTTGTTGCATAATTGAGTACTGTAGTGTTTATTTCGTGGCAGATTGTGTTGTTTCAGCTGTCAGAGTTTATCCGTACCAATTACAAATCCTTAAGCTTGGACAGTAGGGTTACTATCTTATAAAAACACACACATCAAAACATCTTTAGTTTTTCATTACATTATCTGCTAAAGATTGTTTTAGTCGATATGAAGATGATGAAAAAAGGATTAAATGCATGAAAACAAAAACTGCATGTATAATCACTGTGATCACATATGGCCTCTATATATACTGAAATCGAGCTATACAATCTATCTCTCAAAAGTTTGTACTCATTATTTTCGCGCGACTTTAAGCCATGTGGCTGAATGAATCTAAAAATATGTTCAAGATGAAAGATCGCTAGAGCTGAAAGACGGTGAACTTGGATCTTTTTACTATAAGATAAAATTAAATGTTTCACAATAAATATTGAATATTTCGACAACAGATACCTCTTATTGAAATGATTAAGCTGATTAGAAACTCTAAAATATAATAAAAACACAAT
The DNA here is from genome assembly GCA_024336925.2 of Zoanthus solanderi. Classification (NCBI taxonomy): domain Eukaryota; kingdom Metazoa; phylum Cnidaria; class Anthozoa; order Zoantharia; family Zoanthidae; genus Zoanthus; species Zoanthus solanderi. The sequence goes on along the minus strand of JANCMA020272049.1, from coordinate 10,137 downwards.
CTGAATACCCTTAAGGGAAAAGCCTTGTTTTTGGCATGTGCAAAAAGTCTCTCAAAGAAAATTTACACCGAGTTCCGTTCCACAGACGTTTTACTTACCTAATCGATAGTTTATCCTTGTTATAATCTCCATTGCTGAATTGGGAATTGAAGAAAGTCTTTTTCTATAATCACCAAGGGTCGCCTCTGTGCAGGCATTCAGAGTCAACACTGCAAATATTACCACAAGCATATCGGCTGCTGTCTGCCGTAGTCGAGCGAGGAGATGACAAATTGGCTGCTCTGGTCAATGAAAGAGAAAAACAGGGGCGGCTTCCAACTGTTTTGTGCTTTGATACGAAATACCTGATTCAACTTTTCATATTTTCCCTGTGGCTATTTCATGGCGTGACCAAGATCGGGACAAAAATCTTGGCTTTGTGTCGTTTTGGCATTTCTAAAAATTATGATCTCCGGGAGTGGCGAGTCAGGTTTCAAGAGGCTTTCAGTTTGTAAAGGCAATTAGAAAAACTGATGCTCCTGTACCTGCATGCACACGTATTCATTGTGAGACTCGTGCAAGAACAAAAACTTTTCATGAACTTCATTCCAAGCGTTTTAAATGCTAAAAATGAAGTTTTTGCATGGAGCCTTATCAACAGCCGTATCATATTTTAAAACTGGTAGTAATCAGAAATAATAAAAATGTTTCAAATAGTAGATAAATAAAATGATAAAAGGTCGTTTATTTAAATTAGATTTGAGTAGTACTGGAAAGTTGTGAGGAAATATAATATATATAATGCAATTTGAATTTTAAATCCATTTCCTTAATGTGTCTTGTAGCAAAATTTGTTTGTGCTTATTTAATAAAAATAACACTCAGTGTGCTTTTTCGACGACTTATGGCAGCTCCAAACGATTATCTATTACTGACCTGTTTATTGTCAATATCTTAAGAGTCTCGTTATTTTTGGTGTGTCGTTACTAGCTAATTTTGGTATCTACTTTAACATATACTCTTTTTTTCAAAGAAAATTCCAGAATATGAGTTGAGATGAAGATAATTTTAAACAGAAATTATCAACATGAATGTGAAATTAAATTGGAAAAGGTACCTGTTGTTTAGCATTACTGGATGCCAGCCATAAGGCTCTGCAGTAATGGTTTGTACAAATACAGAGGGTCAAGCCACTGAAGCGTATTATGTTGAGAGACCGGAAAAGTTTAAGTTGATGCACAGGCAGCCCAAGCTACATTTGTGTGATGTTTGAAATGATTATGAGGGTTGATAAGACTTTGTATGGGAAAATATTTGTCTAAGAAAATCGAAAAATTGTTTTACAAATGACTGAAATAAACTTTTCTTAACTCGAATGTTTTTTTTTATATCATAATCATTTCAAACATCACACAAATTTAGCTTGGGCAGCCTGTGGTTGATGGAGTTTTGAATTTGCTACTAGTTTGAAGTCGAGTCTCGTCAAGTTCATGTGTTCATGTTCTTTTTCTATTTTAAAAATGTCACATCGTTTCCTTAAGAATCGGAACCGCCGTATTCAGGCCATTATAGGCTTTTACAACCTGTATAATTATAACGTTGGCTATTTTTGGCCAATTTAATCGATGGGAGAAGTTTTACACAATCTGATTATTCTGCTTTGTGAAAATGAAATCAAACACTGCCTGTGATAACCAAGCAGCGGATGGTGGGCCGACATTAGTTTGTGGCCGGAAACACTACGATAACACAGAGCAGAGCTTTCCATCCGGGAGTTCGGACTTTTATCAGGTTATAAAACAAAGCAACGCACTTGATTATATCAATTGGCTTGTGCTCAACCGTGTTCGCCGTGGCTGCCTTATAACTAAACAAGCTTTTAATAAAGAGAAAACTTCCACATTTATCCAAATGTTGTTTGACGGAACTATTATGATTACAAGCGTGTTCAACGGTGTGTTCCATCAGTGTTTGAATTGCTTTATTACCAAAATATGCATATGATTGGCCCCATCCAGGACAGTTAAACTTATAAACAACCGAATGATTTGCTGAGTGAGGGTATTGAGTCTTTAGTATTGGTAAAGTAAGATAATTTAGTTGTTTGACAAACTACAGCTAGCAACTTTAACTTGAGCAGCATCTTAACTTATCTGCGGATCGGACTTTTCTTAAACATCGTGAAACTACAGTTTCTCGCCTTGTTTTCTTAAGTATAGTAGATGGAAATGAAGAGTAACGACAGAATCACTTAGAGAAACCTTATCAACATGTCTTTCATGATCACGATTGAGGCTTTTCCGGATAATCTCTTTCCCCTATGCATGATGGAAAACCATTCCAATTCCATTCCTCCTCCCCCTTAGCCTCCCTCCACCCTCCTCCTTAGCCTCCCTCCACCCTCCTCCTTAGCCTCCCTCCACCATCTCCCTTAGCCTCCCTCCACCCTCTCCCTTAGCCTCCCTCCACCCTCTCTCTTCCTTCCTCCTCCCACTCATGATTGCCTCGAGCAGACTTGATTTGGCTTTTTATGGCGGTCGTTTCTGGCCGAACTTTCGTCTGTGCAGCTTTATTGCGGACCTTTTAGTTAAGATTAAAGAGTACGCATTTTATTGAATAGTGTGTTCTTTCCAGAACACTGCTGAGCGTCTTGCTAATACAAAACAAGGACCGGAAGACAAGTACTAGTAAATTCGGCTTTTTAATTCCCAGAAGTAAAACGCGTTTTTTTTGTTTTGTTTTTTTTTTGCATTATTTACTTATATTTTCTAGTTACTAGCCTCTCACGGTCAACCGGAAGCCATCTTGAAGTGGGCGTAAAAAATATTTGCCCGTGCAGGTGTAGACTGTCCACCACGAAAAATATAAACTTCACTCTTAACTTTCGGTACCCGTACATGTCCTCCATATTATCATGTCAGAGACTACCAAAAAATTATACCATACAATTAAAAATCTTTAAAAAATAATTTCATTAAAAATGTTTAATATGGTCCTTGCAGATGTCTCGACGTTTCATTTTTATAAAATAGAACACAAATTTTAAGAAACTTATTCAAGGATTCCCCTTACAAACTAAAGCAGCTTTTTTAAACAAAAATTCTATTCATGTTTTAGATGGCTCTTGCCAGCGGCAAATGGTGTATTATTCATATGACAATTCAACTGAGACACTTAAAAATTAGATAGATTAAATAGAACATCTATTATAATTTTCTATATCTTAAGAAAAATGCAGTTCTTGAAGACTACGCGTTTGATATTTTATTTTGTAAGTTTTAGTAATTTTTTTAAAACATTTTAATCAGCCTTCTATACTTGGGGTAAAAAAAGATGTACTAGTGAGTTATTTGTATCCAACTTGAATGGCTACGAGACTCGTAGAAAAAGTTTTACCAACGAAAATGATTTGCCATTCTTATTATAAAAGTAACTTGCATTTTTCAGCAAGTTATCTAGTAAACGTTATCAAGTATTTTTCAATGTTGAAATGAATGGATTATCTTCAATTAATCATTTAATGCACCATACTGTACTGAGGCTGGCTTTGTATCCGACTTGAATGATATGAGACACCACAGAACTTTTTTTATCTATCAAAAAGGCTTGTCATTCTTGTTTCAAAAATAACTTGCATATTTTCAATAATTTGTCTTATAAAAATATCATGTATTTGTTAAGTCTGAAATTTTAAAAATGATTATCTTCAATTAATGCACTACAGAGTTCTTTGTATCCGACATGAATAGCTTTAAAACAGCACATAAATTGTTTTAGCAACCAAAACGGTTTTTCATTCTTGCTTTAAAAATAACTTACATGTTTTAAATGATACTTTTATTAAAATCATAAAGTATTTGTAATGTGAAAAACAGCTTCAGAGAACTAGAAGATCGCAAATGATTACAACCAATAACAAGCAACTTTTGAAAAATCTCTTTTCCTGTCATATGACTCTCATGCGCACAGGTCAACGAATCTGTTACGCTTCATTTCCTTGTCGCTAGCTCAGTCAGGTTTAGAAGAACACCATACCTAGTAAACAGACCATGATTAACTTGCGTTTCTTTCTTGCGCTCTGTCTTCAGTTTTCGTTTGCATCAAACTACCTCCATAGAGTCACAAGGCTCTCGGACCCTTTAGGTCCTTCGATCACGGATTCAAATGATCTCTTCATATGGTCGAGCAGCCAACTGAATAATGAAGATTATGTCACTGGTTCTGTGTGGCCTAAACCCCAGTCGGACAGCCCCACTAGAGAAAACTTTTCTCTCTCTACAACTAACTTCCAGTTTGAAAGTGTAGGGCAGGATAGCGATGTTCTAAAGTCGGCACTGGTTCGTTATACTAAGTTAACGTTTCCAGACAATGTCAGTCAGACAAAACCCGGCTTGAAGGAGATTGTCAAGTTGGCGGTGAATGTTAACAGCAAATATAAACCATTGACCCTGGATACGGATGAGTCATGTAAGTTCTATTTTATTGTGGCATACTTCTTCATTCATTTAACCTTACCTGAATGAAAGCAATGTGTAACCGCAGTGAATTACAAAAGTTCAGGGTTTAGAAAAAGAAATTAACAAACAGCCATCAGTTTCTTAGGTTTCAAGCAGCTTTCAAAAACGCTGACTTTTGAGTGTTGTTTTTAAAATTGTGGCAAGAAGTTTCATCAAAAAAACATTTTTGCTATAACATTTATGATTCTTTCTATCATATTTCTCGTTTCTCAGAATAGTACGGTATTGTTTTTATTAATTAGATAATTTTAGGAAGTCTAGGGAAATTTTGAATTGAAAGTGAAGTGTTTTTTTAGAATATATTACTTTGCACCGTGCGAAAGTCACCTGGTACCCGTTTGTATTCAAATTAACACCTTTTGTTTAAAAAAATATTTATACTGGGTGGATAAAAGCACTAGATATCACAAAGAGTCTTTTTTTAATCTTCCTTGCTCTTTTAGCTGTTTTACATTATCTTTTAAGCTGAACAAACTTTTTTCAACGCTCGTTCAGTATACAACAGACATAGCGGATGCCAGTAAACCAATAAGCAAAATTTAAATGTTAGTCAATTAGCACAAAAGGGCCATTTAAAACAATCATGTAATGTTCTCATAAGAGCAAATCAATAAGGTATCGACTTTGTAATTGTACTAGCTGTAACCTCTGGTCTTATGAAGTGCGGGCTCCTGGCAGCGGTGTCAGTGAGCTCTTGAATTTTTGTTTTTAAAATATATACCAGCTAAGATTAGAGTGGATTTCACATGACTGTGATGAGTAATTGTTAACTGCTTTGTAATTACTCCTATAGGTTTTATTGAGAATCGGTGTAATTACTTTGCGATTTGTTTTACTACAGTAATGTGAAAACCGCTCTATGTTATTTCGAATAACGGCATAAACAGCAGCCTAAAGTCACTGGAGATCCTTTCGAATAGTTTACTGTCATTTGTTATTCGAAGGTAATATAACAGCTGAAGCGTGACTCAGCGCTTCCAAGCCAAATTCAAACTCAAAATATTTTTTATTAGTGATGAACTAAAAGTTTCTTTTGTGTTTTGGGTAGCTTACCCATTATGTTTGAAGTTAATTTGTTATGAATGAAGCGGGTTTTTGTAAAAGAAGGTCGTGTTTATCTCATCCGTGTAGGATGGTATCTAGTGGCGAGCACTTTTAATAATGGCGCAATTCTCTCAGGATTTTCATTGTGTTTTTTATGAGGATAATTTCCGTACTGGGCGTACTTATTTATGCATGCAGTTTCATCGTGTATGTTACTATAGAAGTCAGGGTCTGGGTAAGGGTTAGTTTGCATGATTCAACAGTAATACGCCCCAATACGGAAATTTTACCGTTAAAAGTCTGGCAATAAAATTGAATTAGAACAGCAGATTATTTTCCAGCTTTAATGAAACTTGAGCGTGAATCCTTAAAAGATACGCTTTCTCTAGGTACAAAGATTATTACTTTTTCCACAGTAAATCAAAATTTATCTATTGTATGTAACCACTTCCTTAATGCCAAAACTGTCCGTATATGTCGGGAAATTATTCAGATTATGTTGCTTGAAAACGAGTATATCAAAAAATCTTGTAAACTTTACCGCCCAGAAGGGTATAGTCGCAAGCACTGAAGCAATTAAAGTCTCGGTACGATTCAGAAGCAGTCTGGGGAGTCCCCTCTATCTCAGCCATGGCTTTGTTCTTAAACGAATTCAGAGAGCAACATTTTGCTGCTGATGAAAAACATTACGAATCTTTTCAACACCATATTTTTGTATGGAAAACAGGCATATGGCGAGATGTCGCTAAAAAGGACCAGCCCGCTTACTGGGCTTCATATAAACAGGCCCTAAGATGGAAGTTAGTTTATTTCTACTCTTCCCCGTTAACCAGTTTATTAGCGATTAACCATTCTAAGGGCTGAAATATTTCTTTGGATGAGAGTTTCAGTTTCCATTGGAGTACTCAAACCCACTTTTTTACTTTATCGTATCATTGCATTTTGTCCTTTTGAACGTTAAGAATAGTATTTGATCATATATCAAATCCTGTCACACTCAGAATTGCAAGGTATTTCATTGTACTGCATTGAATCGCAAGGTATTACTTTTGCATTGTATGCAAAAGTCAAAATTTCGTCTCTGGGACCGTAAGTGGTACCAAATCCTTGCACTTTTACTCCTAAGAGGTACGACGAGCATCTATCAAGATTCCTGCACCCCAAAATGTAGGGAGTTTACCGCGTGAAAAAAACTAGACAAATAAGATACGTGGCAAAGACAAACGAGATACGTAGAAAAGACAAACGAGATACGTGGCAAAGACAAATTAGATTTGTGGCAAAGACAAATGAGATAGTGGCAAAGACAAATAAGGTACGTGGCAAAGACAAAGGAGATAAGTGGCAAAGACAAATGAGATGCGTGGCAAAGGAAACAAGTTTCATTTAGAACCGTGACGTTTTTATTTTCTTTGCGACATCCCATATTAATATCACCATAATTTTTCTTAGTGGCTAAAAGAGCGTTATCATCGAGTTTCATAAGACAAAGGAGATACCAGGAAAAGGCAAATGACATGAGAGTCTATATACTCTGGATAGAGTTAGTTATGTTGTTACTCGCTAGAGTATTCATTTCATAAAATCCTTGCTATTGTTATTATTGATTTAGTTGCAAAAATAAAAATATACAAAAGGAATTTCATCATTGAACAAAAATCTTGAAATAAAACATAGTATAGATATCGAAAACATTTTGTGTCACAAAAAGATGTGTTTGATTTTCACCAGATACACTGACGGTGGCTTCACCGGAGTCAACACTTCATAGCTATACAGTGTGGGGAGCACTGAGAGGTTGGTGTCCTTTGTTGAGTTCCCTCATTTAATATTGATTCGATTTCGTAAGACTGAATAACTATATATGGCTTGAGTGAATACCGATCATGTTTGACTTTTATTATAGTCCTTATTTGTATTATTATTGCAAAAATGGTTGTTGGAAATATATGTATTGATAATGACGATTTTATTGTTTTTACGACGATAATGATGGTAGTGCTAATAATAACAGAACTAATGACGTTGATGTTAATGTTAGTGGTAGACAATTGATGTTAATTTATGTATATATATAGTGAATATGATGATTTGAATGATAATCAACGTCAATGTCAGCGATAACGATGGTAAAGAAAATGATGATGATGGTAAACATAGTGACGAGAAAGGCAATGGTGATGATGATGTTAGATTTGATGATAGCGATATTTGTGGTGATGATAATTATGATGATGATGACGATGATGATGATGGTAAACATAGTGACGAGGAGAGAATGGTGATGATGATTTTAAATCTGTTGTTGACGATGATGATGGTGGTGGTAATGATAACAGAACTAATGACGTTGATGTTAATGTTAGTGGTAAACGATTGATGTTAATTTATGTATATATAGTGAATATGATGATTTGAATGATAATCAACGTCAACAACAGCGATAACGATGGTAAAGAAAATATTGATGATGGTAAACATAGTGACGAGAAAGGCAATGGTGATGATGATGTTAGATTTGATGATATAATGATATTGTTGATGATGATGATGATGATGATGAAGAAAGTTAAACATGAAGTTAGACAATGAAGACATGGTGATTTGTTAGATGTGATGATAATGATATTGGTAATGATGGTGATGGTGGTGGTGGTGATGGTAGTGGTGATTATGATTTGTTGATGTTGATGGTGATGACAATTTTATTGTTTTTTTACGACTATAATGATGGCTGTGGTAGTGATAATAGAACTGATGATGTTATAGTTGTTGTTGGAGGTAACGATAATTATAATGTTAGAAAAGAAAGAATCGACCATGTAATATAATCAGGATTCCAGAATCCTGAAAACATTTTCTCGTGGAATCCGGAATCCTACACTTTGGAATCAGGAATCCAGGTCTAGGAATCTGGAATCTCGAAAAACAGTTTTTTTTTTGCAAACCGAAATCCACTGAGGTGGAATCTTGAATTCAGTTCTCAGGATCTGGAGTCCACATCAGGGAATCTGGAATGCAAAACAGTCACAGATTACCTTAGATGGGATGTAGTAAACTGGCACTAGTTTGGCGCCAGGACCGCTCGGCGGTCCGCCATGTTTTAGAGTTGTTGTTAGCTAGTTGTTCTATACGAAGTGAAGCTGAGAGAACCGACATTTGCCTGCAATTACTATATGAGACGAAAAAAAAATCATTTTGTCTCTTGCATATCAAATTCTGCAATTTCAAAAGAGATACAAAGCGCAGTTATCATTCTCCCCTTATTTCAGTAATGTCGTAAGAAAGCTTTAACCTAGAAGAAATGTTTGATTGAAGGAATTTAAAATTTTTGTTTGTGATTACAATATATAGTAAAGGAATCAATGACTTGGCGTTTTGCTTATCCTGCAAAAAATTACTATTTAACCCACATTTATGAAAATTATCATCATCATCAATCCAGTTTTGATCCGGTTTTATCCCCGTAAACGAGGGTGGCCGGATTTACCCCACTCTCCCAGCAATCTCTCCCACTCCCACTCTCCATCTCGCTCGATTCTTTGCATCCTCCTTCTTTAAACCAAAACTCTTACTCATAGCAATTAAATGTTTGGACATGCTGCTTCCATTTAACTAATTGGCAAATTTATAGTTGGATTTTATACTGCTGTCCCAAAATGCTACATTGCGTATATTCTTAACGTCACTGTATACACCGCGGTACAAACTAAGTTTCAATAATCATTGCACGTGTTAGAGTGGCATTAATGGACTTTAACAGTTGTGTTTCTCAGGCCAGTCGCTAAAAGAGCTGCACTAGAAAATTGCCAGAAAGCTTCTTCAAGCTTCTCTTCTCTTTCATTATTTACACTTGGTGCAAACTCATTCTCAATAATCGTTAGAACAAAGCTTTACTTGTTTTATTTACCACATATTAGATTTATTTTTCCTGCACGATTGCACGATAAGATCTATTGTTATTCCTTTGCCATCATTTACTGATATATTCAAATTGGTTAACAATTGTCTCTCATTCAAAGGTCTGGAAACATTTAGTCAGATTGTTCATCAAGATTTAAATGGCTTGGTAAGTCAAACTATATAATTTTTAGCTTCCTTGATATTTCATTCACTTGCCTTGTCACTGAACGTCTAAAAGTTAAGTTAACCCCTCGGACGACCAGGTTATTTATTGTAACAAATTAACGCAAGGAAAAGGGTTCTTTTGGACATCCCCAACTCTTCCCTCTCCCAGTACCATCTAACTTTTTTCCATCTTTGGCAACAAAAATTAGCAGGAATAAAGCTCTACTATTGTAGTTTTCAAAAATATTTTTGTTGTGTCAGTTGTGTCTAGCTAAATTCTATAAGAACTGAAGGCTCCGTTAGATTTTGTGAGTATACCCTGTTTCTGAAGTGTTAAGCAGATTAGAGTCTTTGACACCCCCTTGACGAGACACTAATCTATCGCAGGTTAGCTCCCACCAGACCCTGGTACTAAAATAGAAAACTAACTAGCGGTAAACTAGCTTACGCTGCATCGGTGTTTCTAAAGAAACAATTTAGTAATAAAAATGTAAATTCTACACCGTAAAAAAGAGAGAATACTTACTGA
>JANCMA020271946.1:0-12413 GCA_024336925.2 Zoanthus solanderi | reverse complement strand
TTTTTTCTAAAAACTGTGTTTAACATCCATGAATCTGGATGACTTTTCTCTGTGTGTTTTTTTTTTTCATTTTACAATGTTAACTATAGGTATGAACAGCTTTTTAAAATTTTTCGCTCGGGTCAAAAACAACAAACGACCCAAAGCACCGCGCGCGCGGACCATTGAAAACCGCGCGAAAATGCTAAAAGCTGCATGATTGGTTCAAAAATGATAACACACATGTGTTGATAGAAATGGTATCGACACTGGGGAGAGTGGGGATATCATTTTCCTCATCTTGCTACCATTCGTTATACAACTGTATTTCATATAATAATGTAATTTATCCCATGCTAAAGAAAGTAACGAGAAGCCAGGAAAGTTGTTGCATATTCTGCGGTACTCAACGGGTAATATGCAACGAGTAATATTCCATTCTGCTTTCCCGCCATGACGTGCGCGCGCGAGCTTTCCCGCCAGTGGTTATACGTACATTTGTACTGGCAAACAAGCTAAAAGGTTTCAGTTTTATATTTTAGAAAACATTTATTTTTGATACTGCTGGACATTTTTTTTTTCATTTGAGTAGATTGCATTAGATTTCAAATCTTTTGATTTCACTTTATTTCTTACTTATATTTGTATTTCATACTTCAGAATTGAGTATTCAGTAAATTATTGCTGAGGTAAAACGTGTAGTCTCGCACATTTTGTGGCATTGCTTTTTTCACCTGACACATGGGATAAAGTAGTTATACAATGCTTTCTCGTGGAATCCCGTGAACATGCCACGCGTCACTTGTATTTCCCCTATACACACTGACGAATCTTTAGGCATGGCCTATTCCACGGAACCCACTTGAAAGCATTGCGTAACTAGTATGTATCAGCTGAATGCATACTAATTTTAAGTTATTTAAAATTAAGATTCTTAATCGGATTATTCAGTGAATCACTACTTCAAGAATCACAAATCTTCACTGGTTTTATTCAAATTAAACTAATCTACAAATCTAAGTTGAAGAACTCAGTAAAAAAGCGTTCAGCTGTCCAGCTAGTAGCACGGACAACGACGAATCATAATTTTTGGTGGGCGATGACGGACGAAATGGCAAGGTTTTAATTCGCAGTAAAACAACCGGACTTGAACACCATCCGTAGTTCCTTGTTGACATTTACACTATGAAAGGAAGCAAGTTTTTTTAGTTAATGTTAGTTAAACGCTAGTTTAAAAGATGACATCTAGCTATTACTATAGTATATCCCAAGGCTATAAGAACGCAGTGGTTAGTTTGGTTGGATAATTATGCATTTAATATAACGAAGTTTCTTTTGCTTAGTTTGCGTCCGCACGGCTGATCGAAACGAGGTCCCACTCGGCCGCGCAGTGCACTGTAACTGCAACGCAAAGCGAACTGTGATTAAGGGAGAGCGAACTGATGAAATCATAATTTTCCTAGATTCTGATTATGAATTGCTTCTCGCTCGCTTCGCAGGAAAAACGTTTTGTAGTTTTGTAAATTTTCTCAATAAAATGTTTCCAAATCTGCCCTTAATAGAATGCTACTTTTATCATTACAATTTAAAAAAAAATAATATGTTTAACAAAATTTGAAGGAAGAGTTAAAAAACATAGTTTTTAAAGTTGTTTTTTGATTGGTTATTGTGCTAGTGGTGCATAACTTCAGTTTTTGAATGGTAATTTCAGTATTTGACCGAAGAAAATCCCGCAGAAATTTAGAATGAGCTATATACTTAAATTTTTGTTAACACAATAAAAGATTAATTTTTGTGTATCAACGATTTTCACTTACCTTGCTCCAAATGAATACTGCGTGCCTCCCTGCAATGTTTGAATATTGATATTTAATATGCTTAATAAGAAGTTTCTATGATAAAATTTTTACCATATAGATCTTGCGTTTTAGTTTAGAGTCTGTAATCGCACACTTTTTACCAACCAATTACAGTATAGAAAAATATTATTTGGAAGGCAAAGATCCTTCCATGAACTAGTACGCCACTTGTCGGCCCCCATTATCGATCTTCTACATGCACGATATCAAGTTGAATACGATTAATATGAATAAGATTTGTATATGACCATGTTTTTTTCTACCTTTATAAATTTTTAGTTGTGGCTTTTTGATATGACAGTTTTTTTTTGTTCTTTTACCAAAATAGTTTGAAAAAAGGTGCATAATGACTAAAGGTGATTATATTTAACATGCGTATTCAGTAAAATATTTCATCACTGAGCTAAAATGGTTCTTACTTACGTTTTTCTGTCTTTTCGTTTCGACTATCATCGAGGGAAAATCCTAAAATGAACAAAAAGACAAGAACTCAGGTTTTAAGAGTTGATAAAATACCGTGAACTGAAATAAGGTTGCAAAAAGTTCTTGAACTGACTTTTGGAGAGGAGAACGGGATTTTTCTTATATTCTTGCATAAATTCTTTTGGCCCTCTAAAAAACTTTTTTACGGGCTTAATGTCTCTTGTTTCTGCCAGTGCTTACCAGTCTACTTTCTACCAGGTCACAGAAGAGGAGTTTTGACTACCCATTATATATAAACGGAGCAATCAAGACTACATCGCACGCCCAGCAGACGACGATAGCCGGAACTCGAATAAGTTCGATCCAAACTCTTTGTCTAATTCAGTTAAATCTAGTTATTTTCACCTTTTTATATTTATAACTTAAATGTCTAACTCTCATTGTTATTATGTAAATATATTTAGATTTCAGTCTTTCAATTTTTTGACTTGAAAGGACCGGCGTTTTCAACGTCGAAATGGCGTCGTCGTCGACTTTTGTTTTAGATTTTAGTTTTTAGTTATCTTATCGCTGAATTTTATAAGCCAATGTTTTAGTAATAAGACGTTATTTATTGCATTAACTGAGGCGGTTAGTTTTAGTACAAAAGGTGCACACAAACTGATTTGTTGGTGCAACCTCTGAAATCTCTGAATTAATTCCCGGGACCTCCCCACGATTATCCGTGGAGTTATCAACATTTTTCAATTTAACCCTTCTATCCTTTCAAAGTCGCTAAAATGACAAACAGTCATAAATAAAATGCGGCGTTGGTATTTTCATAGAAACAATTTCATAATTCTAAGTTTAACACTGTGGTAGAAGTACTGAAGAATGTTAAGTGCAGTTCAAGACTCGGACCTCACTGCAATAGATTAGGGTCCAGTCCATGGGTGGTCAGAGACCTCGTCAGCCTAACACAACAAGAAGTAGAGATGAGCGCCAGATACAATAGTCTTGTAAATTAATTTAGCTTAGTCATATAAAGCTTATCAGCAGCGAGAGTTCAAAGAATTCGGCAAACATATGGTTCTGAAAGTTTTGTAACGAATGCCAGTTGCGCATGTGCGATTCTTTTGTAAGCATTGCTAAAACTAAAGGTAATATAATCAACTGGTTTTGATGACTTTTATTGCAGAAAAGCAACTTAATTTAAAGATAAAAAGAACTAATAAATGAGTGGCTGATGTACTACGTTTGTATGTCTATATATAGCTGATAGGTCTTCACATATCCTAAGTACCACACGGTATTTCTGCAGTACAATCTTTATAGATAAAGAGTCATTTTTTTTTGTTGCGGCTCGATAACTGATTTCTAGAGTTTTTCCATCGGTAATGTATTTAACACGTGGGCGCTTTTTCTTATCGGCCGTATTTTTCCATTCACTCTTCTCAATAGATATCGATAACAATTTCCCGTTTTCGGCTCAATAAGCAATTACAAACAAAAAGATTTATTCGTGCCAGGTGCACTGCTAGCCTCGGAGATAGTAAGCTCAGATGAATTAAGTTTTTACTCATTTTATCTAAATTCGATGATCTCTAAAAATCAATTTGTTAATTCCCTACGGCTTCGAAAAGTTCGGCGGAAGATATTTTAAAGGACTTAAATTCTATTCCCAAATTAACAAACAAAGAAATCAATGATGAAAGACTTTCTAGTTAATTACCTTTAATGTGAAAGCTTCTGGTATGTTTATTCAATGAATAGGCTTTTCAAAACAATTTTGAAGTTTTACAAGGAGTGGCTAGAAATTAAAACGCAAGATATAGTCAACGCTCGGTTGAAATGTTTTCAGATTGTCGCCGTAAGTAGTGTAATAACTGATATTTCGAGTGTTAGCCTTTCTTCAGAGCAACTGCTTAGAGCTGATAAGATCACGCGCAAAAGCATTTATGATTGATTAAGTTTAATGAAAGAATTTCATATTGGTTCTAGCTTTATTTTTGAAACGGCTCTGTAGTTCTGGAGATGTATGCAATGAAACTGAATTTGGTATAAATGGTTTTTGATGTGCTACTTTTATAAGCCTTGTTAGAAGGAATTAGCTTAGTCTTTTTGAAAGAGTCTTTTTGTGTCGTTCAAAAAAAAATTTAATTTCTTTTACAAAACTGAAAACAATCATTGTAAATCTCTCGAAGATGAAACTTGCCAATTTTGAGTTTAGACTTTAGGATCGCTACTGATTTACGTTTAGAGGGCAAGGCTGGAAATTGTGAAAATAGTTTGTTTTCCGTCGGCTGCTTAACCGAATTAATTTCCCCTCAAAGGCTGGTCAAAGACTAAAATTTATTTTTACATCAGTGTAGTTTTGCAGATTGTGTATTAATTGAAACTAAGCTTTCTATATCTTTATATCCGAGCAGTGCTTTGTACAGAACTCGGAAGCAAGACATGAATTCAAATTCTCACAAAATACAAATGGACTGTTTTTCAATACGTACAGCAATGTTTAAAAATAAAAAGAGTTAGGAGATCTTTACAACAAAACAATTTTTTTGAGAGCTGCATAGGCGCAACCATGTTAAAAAATTTTATAATATTACCTCTAAAAACAAAATAAAAAACTTACTCTGCATACAAAATAAACTTAAAAAATTTGTTCTTTGATTAGTATTTAATTCATTGTTCCTTTGCAGTCGTGCAGCTTTTAAGAAATACGATCTTTTCCCGAAAACTTACCTTCACTTGTAACTGTTTTTACAAGCACTGATAAAAGGACTAGAGTTGCGACCGATTTCCACGTGATTTGCAGGTTCATGGTTTCGACTCGACCACTGAATATTACAGAATGATCACTAAAGGAATAGGGCCGAATGGATTTGACTGCCTTTTATAATTTGTCACATGGCATATGAAAATGACTGAAAGTAATGGAATAAGTTCTAATTTAGGATAAACATCTGCAGAAGGAAGTATTTGTCTTAGAGAAAAACTTCTTACAAAAGACGTAGGAATCGCAAGACGTAAATAACTGTTTTATTTGCTTTATCATACTATACAAGAACCACTTAACATAAAAGTGCGGTTTAGTATTTTGATGTTTGTTTTGATAAGACATTGTCAGTTTCATACTAACATTAACAAGGAAAAATTGAGTATCTAGTGGTTCTTTGCCGACGCCAATGCACGTTTCCTTTTTGATTTGAATGCCATGTAATCCCAATGCATCTAAACCCAAATATCCACATAAAATCTCACAAACCACAATATATAATCAAAAATTGAAACTAATAAAATTACTTTGGTTGTATGGCACATGTTGTAAAAAAGGACAAGAGCCTAAGTTTTAAATAATCCCTATATATGTTTAACTCGTGAAAGGAAGTCAATCATGTATAAAAACGTAAACAGCAACTAAAACATAAACATGTCATGATTTTTTTTAAACATAAAGTAATTTGTTTTAGCTTCTAGTCGTTTAAAAGGCGGAGTTTTGTTTCAAACTAAGACAAATGATTGAATTAAGCTCATTTAAATATCACTAAGTGTTTTTATGACTGGTGCAGATGTGGCGTTATCACAAAAGTCAAAACTTGCTTAAAAGTACATGCAAGAAAAGACATAAAAACCCATTCTTCATAATAACCACGACGACCATATTTTGTTGGCGTTATGGAAAATCTTGGTCGATAATTAAGTTCAGACTTTTATTGTTAGAATTTAAACGAATTAATTTTGATTTTTGGTTGAAGTACACACTTGTATATTAAACTTCGATACTAAAAGGCTAATGACTGACAGCACTGTTGAGGTATCGACGGATGAGAATTGCCGGAACTTTTCCGAATGGGATAAATTGAATCGTTAGGGTTTGTCAATTGTTCCTGAGTATTTGCGTGGTCTACTAGAAGATTATTAAAAAAGTCTTTTAGCTCAGCAGTCTTGTGGAAATGTTAAGAATCAAACTCGGCGACAACTGATTAACTATTGGCATTGTTCATAAGCTGCACGTGTGTGAATATTAGCCTGTGTAATATTGAGTGAAACCTTTGTAAAAACTGTCAACCTTTGTTTAACAGCATAAGTTGCTATGCTGTAAACACAGAAAATCTTGCGTCTTTTTGAAAAGTATGTAAACTACTTTTTATGGCTGAATTACGTTTTAAAGGATGTAGATTTACTTAAACTTGCCACTCAAAAAGCTGTTTTGTGATTTCTTTGTTCTTTCTTTTATAAATAACATAAACACCATTTGAATGCTTTGTTGAAAAGGCACGTTGACTTTAACTTGAGCCGGATCATAGCAAATTGTAGCAAGAATTTCTTTTTTTTTGCCTAGTCGCGTCCTATATTAAAAATTGTGTAGGTTTTCAGTGAACAGTCTTGTTTTATAGTATAACATGGGTTTTCAATCTAGCTTTCGCCAGCCCTTTTAGATAAAGTCATTATTAGTAATTGATAAATCGGGATGAAAGCCTTTTCTACCCATCGATCCAAGTGGCGGTCCTATATTATGTAGGTTTTCAGTCAACTAACAGTGTTGTTTAGTATAGCATGGGTTTTCAGGATTTTCTAGCTAAAATATAGCCCTAATTCTAATAGTAATGAAGTCATTATTAATTGATAGATCAGGAAAGCTTACAAACGTTTATCCTTAAGTTTATAGTTAAATCTTTATTTAAGCACGTGTTTTTCCATAACAAACGAACCCCAAATCGAATGATCTTCAGACCAAATCATGATATATATTTGTTTATTTTTTGGTAATATAATCAAATGTCGAATTTAGTTGATTACTTTTGGTTAAAAATTCATTTCAACCTCTGAGGCATTAACACAAATGTTTGAAATCGGAAGAAAAAGCATTAATTCAAGGATTAGATATCCGTTTGTATTCCTTTAAAAATTATTTTGTCATGCGGAACTCGATAGAAGAATAGAATACGACTCAATTTATCAATTTATATCTATTAACCTGGTGAATCTTGTTTGATCGTGGTCTGTCCCTGATCAGTCTGTGAGTGTGAAATCTAAAGCAGGTACGCTTGATTTCGCGGAACCGCTAAATTAGCAGAGTATATATGGACGTTTTTGTAATACTTTTCTATTACTATCTAAAATCCCAATATTAATAACTTTGCTAGAACACGAATGAAACATTATGGATTTATGGACATAGTAATCTAATTTTATTGCTTATTTATTATGAAAAGAGAGCCCCCCGCTAAAAAAAGCGATTTTCAAATTATTGATAGAGAATTTCTGTAAACCAGCTAGAAAATGTCACGTTGAACCTTTTCCTAAGAAAATCTCAGCTCTTCATCACAGCAGGAAAACTTTGTCACAAGTGGGTTATTTACTAGTTGATCAGCTTTAAGATCTTGGAGCACTAAAATACAAATTACTTTTAATACTTTTATCCGTCAAGAACGGGCTTAGTCTGATACAAGCCACAATATTAAAAAGCGGTACTTCAGAAGTGGATACCAAAATCTCCAAAACAGGAAAAACGAATTTTGAAAATACCCTCATGAACATCGAATCATTACATTTTATGTGGGCGCCGAATGTTCATATTGGCCCTGTATATCAGTTTTAATCTCATATATCTTCTTTGCCAATTTTAGTTCTTAAAGTTGTTCTTTAAAAGCTTCTCCTTGTAGCTCAACTAAGTAGACCGCGGAATATTGAGAAGTGCTTGCGGCTGCAAATTACCATTCTTTTTTTGAAAATAAACATTCTAACAATTGGCACAACAGGGCCCAGTCATTCAAAAGCCGATTAGCACTGACCCAGGGTTAATTTATAATCCATGTTCTTGTTTCCAATCTTACAGGGAAAGATTTGAGCTGTAAGTTTAGGATTAACAAGTTTTACCCTTTGCAGTGAAATGCAAACAAAATTCTAAAAGAATTATACACCTTTTTTAAAGAAGAAGTTTCTTTTTGAATTTTTGCTTAACCCAGGCCAGGTCAGTTCTGATTGAGCAATAGCTAGTACAATTCTTTATACTTTTTTGAATTTCTTACTTTTAATATTCCATTTCCATGTATATGAACGTAATAAAATCGAAGCGTAAAAGGTTACAATGGTCGGAATACTTTAATGTTTTTATATCAACCACTTATCGTGTTTCTTGACACCTGCAAAGCTAAGAATTCATTATTGATCTCAACAAGGCCATTTACACCTTATATCAACGTTATCATTTACGCTGGGAGCCAAGTGCCGGGTGACGGATTTCATTTAAAACCACTAGATACCATCAATTTGAATTGCAGGAGAATGTTTTATTTTTGTAGATAAAAAGGTTGTATTTTCCTTTTCGAAAATACTTTTAATAGATAAACAAAATACAGTTGATTTTAGTCAGCTTACTAAAACAAAACTTAAATAGAATTTACTATTTATGTGGCAAAAGTTGGAGAAATAGGGAGCAGGTTTTATGCTAGAACAGTTAAGGTCACACGGTACACTTTGAAATGCAAAAAATTTTCAAATTTTATTTTTTGATAGAAAACGCTTGTCCTTAAAAGCAGCTTTCAAAGTAAAAAATTCTTTTTAAATGCTAATTTGGTTCTTGAGATATTTCAAGTGAAACTGACCGGAAGTTGTCAAACAAGTTGGCGGTGTTATTTCAAATGCGTTTTTCTCGAAACAAATTTTAACACTGCGTGCGGCTATATAAAAAGCCACAACTCAATCAGTTTTTTAACCTATAGCCACAAAATTTGTCACAATGAAAGTTTATATCATGAACTCCAAAACGGTGTCAGGAAATTTGGAAATTCAATTTAGTTTTTTTTTATAAAGTCAATTTTAAGCATTTATGTCACCATACGCAATAGTTAAATGAGGATTAACAACATTTGTTAGCTTAACCAAAAAATTGAGGCAAAAGCCCAAACTTGCGGTCTCGTTTGTACAAAAACTTTGGTTTTCCAGTGGTCGACTCTAACAATAAAGGTAAAACGCCGTTTTCCGAAAGATTTAGTTTATCAAATAAAATCGAGAAGAGCACCTTACGAAATAGTTCAGTCAGGTTTAATCTTCTTTATTACTATTAGAAAGCAACATTTTTTAGCTTTACCAGATTTGAAACAAAAACTTAAAATTGCACTTTTGTTTGCCCTAAGTGCTTCATGCAAGAATTTTCATTATAAATCTGAAAAGTATAAGCAACAAAATGGGTGCTGCTTTGTTTGGCAAAGAGTTTTGGCTTGGCCGTTCCCAGTATAGTGTTCCCGTTCCCTAGGCTTTATTGCAAAGAGCGATTGATATTTAATCTGCTTCAATGGCTTTTTTCTCTAAATATCTTTATTTCCTATATTTAATTTGAGGGTCTTTATCCTTCTGCAATTAAATTGAACGAAGCCGGCTCTCTGAAAAGAGCTCCCGGTTCATTCCCGAGATGCTTGTGAACGACATTTTTGTATAGAAACTTACAAAACTCCTCTCAATTGTTACTACGCGAAATCCTCGTCCGAGATTTTAAAATAATAGTTTCTTGCCTCAAGTTCACCATTGTTAATATGCATACAAAGCCAATTTTAAAACAGTAAAAGGGTATGCTACAAATATGGCTCAGAGAGTCTTCAACAACTTCAACATTTTTTTTCCAAAATCGACTTTTTTAAAGAAATTTCTACAATTTTGCAACTAATATCATTAAACAAGTTCAACGCTTTGGTTTTTGTGAACGAACCGCACACGTCGCACAATGTCAACAATAGCAACTGGGTTGGGTTTAACTACTGTTAATCTGCATATCAATGTGAGAGCTACAATAGGAGGCGGAGCTTATACTAACTGTGGTTATTAATATTCAAAATCTACTTGTATCCGATGGCTTCCGACCGCGAATTTCAAAATCATTTTCGATCCAAATTTAGTTTTTCAAAATTTGGGCCCTGATGTAAACCAGCACCGATTTCTCCGGAAAAGATACCATGTTGAAGAAGAGGCATTTATCCTTTTGAAGGCTTTCCAGCCATACACATCGGGCAATACGAACAAGTTTAATAACAGCTTTAGTTGAAAACACCCGTTTTTCCATACAAAAGCAGTCTGAAAACCGTGTTTTATTCCGGCAGACGAGTTTCGTGACTTCAAATTTTATTGCAGGCCCTCGACTCTTAATGTCATGCAAATTCAATGCAAAAGTAGCGTGTGACGTCAAATGTCCAGTTATCTGCCCTATCCTTCGAAATGTAAAAGTTTGTTGAATCAGTTCTAAAAATTAAATGTCGCATGCTATCAAAAATCCCTGATACCGTTTTGGAATTTAAGTTAAACTAATTTTTTAACAACAATAAAACATTCCAGAAATTAAAATGTCGGCTAGTTGGAACTCCGCAAAGGAAAACTTTTCAGTCTAAATTAACGAGGTTGTCTTCGCTTACAAAAATAATTTCGAAAAAACAATTTATACCATTATTTAGAAAATTTCATAACCTTTCCAACGGTGTATAGGTTGAAGAGTGTGTGATGTAAAACAAAGAAGATATAAGTTATAAACTGAAATCACTGCTCAAAGTGTACCGTAACCTTAAACACAACGATCCTTTGAGTAGTTTTGTACCTGGATAAGGATATCCCCTGAATAAATTTACTGCAAGAGGCAATTAAACATGCCCTTATATGGAGCAAAAACAGGAAAGGGATCTTTCACCTATAGAATGGTAAATATTGAAGCTTGAATGATCAATTCGACCAACAGCGAAAAAGAAAAATGAAAAAATAATTCAGGTTTCAACGGGACTCGAACGTGAATTTTGCGGTTCACATTTATTGGGCCCGGGTGAAACAGGATACACTTTACGTATGGTCCCGAGGGAAATATTTTGTTTTCCCGAGAGTCGTGATGGTTCCAAAACGAAGTTGGAGGGAAACATCAGGACTCGAGCAAAAATAGAGCTAACTAACTATTTTTTTAAAAAACAGTGAACAAGACAAACTGAATTAATTATTTTACAATTTTAACAGTTTTACAGTGCGGATACACGAAGCATAAAAATATCTATGAAGGGAGCAACACTTTTTCGAATATATCCGCCCAGCGGCCTCAAAATAACAACAACAACAACAAAAAAAAAAAAAAAAAAAGAAAAAAAAACGGTACAAAACAAGAATAAACAACACGTTAGAGGTAGATAGAATTTATTTCAAACTAGGTAGTAATTTACACGTTTTTAGAGAGATAACAAATTTCCCATACATTCTCTTATACGGACTGAAGCTGTTACTTATGTAGTGTCTAACACTAAGTACAACAGTCGTTTGTCCAAAAACTTTAGAAACAAGTTTGGGAAGCCTGTGCTCTGTCAACACACTTCGTCCCTTCCTTTTCATCTTTTGTATCTCTCGTCTCGGAAAAGTACTGGCACATGCTCACGTGACCGGAAAAGTACTAATATGAACTAAGCATGAGTTAAAACAAACTAATTACATTATCTCTAACTACTTAACCAGGAGTCCTGTGTCGCTTGTAATACTCCTCTTAAAGAAAAAAGAAATTTTTATCAAAACGTTTTGCTCATCTGATATGTTACCAATACCATTTGGAGTTTTGAATTCAATACATAAACGTTGTATTTTTTATCAAGGTTGTTAATCATGAGATCTGGTTGTCCTTTTTGATAACCTTTTAAAGCTAGTATATATCTTGCATTTCACCTACTCTAGATGTTATTAGAGCATCAGGATAATACTTTCTAATATATTGAGCAACCCGTTATTGTGAAGATCATTCTCATTCTCAATTTTGAATTTTAATTTGTTTGGAGTATCAAACTTTTTCTAATAGCCATATTTTCTGATAGATGGATGAACAGTAAAAAATACCCATTCTTTGTAGATTCTAACTTAGAATAGATGCAAATATGAGAGAATAAAGTCCAGTCTCCATTACGAAAATAGTATGTGGTGTACATTTTGCAAAGGAGAACGATTCGTTCCTCAGCTTAGATTCTGATATTCAATTTTGTTATCTTCATCAACATGACCTCTTATAGCTTTTGTGGGGTTTGTATATCCAAGAGCTGATGCAATATCTGTTTATATCATTCTTTTTATCATCAATAAAAGCTTCTACACTCTTTTTTTTTTATAAGAACCTTTTTTATAAGAACATGAGGCTGAAAATCGCCAAAAATTTAAGAACATGTT